>CAIGRN010045634.1:0-17550 GCA_903798345.1 Fraxinus anomala
TAAACTCTGTCCCATTATCTGTTCTTAAGTATTTTATGTTCTTGTTAAACTGTGTTTTAACCATTTTATGCAAATTTTTCAAAGTGTTGATAACCTGCATTTTATGCCTGATTAAGAAGGTCCAAGTGCATCTACTAAAGTCATCTACCACTGTCAAAAAATAATGTGCTCCACAAATAGATGTGTATTTATATGGCCCCCATAAATTCACGTGTACTATTTCAAAGATGTCGGTTATTTTTATATCACAACTGGTGAAAGATAAGCTATATTGTTTAGAGAAGGAACAAACATCACACGGTGAAAGAATTTCTTTATTGAAAGGATTCATCACTTTCAAATGTTGCATTACATTTCCAGAAGCATGTCCTAACCTTCTATGCCAAAGAGTGACAGATTCATCTTTGGTTTTATTGCTATCAACAGGAAATGAATTGTTTGAAGAAGAAACATTACAGGCAATAGAGATGTAGGACTTTATAGTAGATGCATAGAATGAAGTCTTGTCAAGTGTGTATAAGTTCTTTATTAACCTTCCTACGGCTAATATCTTCTCAGTCAAAAGGTCCTGCAAAAGGCAATGATCTTCCATGAAAATGAATTTCAGCTTTAAAGCTTTGGTTAACTTACTAACTGACAAGAAATTGAATTTGAAGGTAGGAATGTGAAGGGTATCTGTGAGGATAAGGTTGTCATTTAGATGAACATTTCCAAAGTGCTTAACAAAATTTATAGTGCTATCAGGTAGAAAAATAGGAATTTTTTTGTCAGCAGATATATGAGTTTTCACTAATGAAATGTCATTGCACATATGATTAGAAGCTCCAGTATTTACAATCCATGACTTAGATCCTATTTAGTTGGAAGCACTTAGAGCAGAATTAAATTCGAGTTTAAGAGTTGAACTTGCAAAATCATCTACATGAGCAAAGTTAATAGTGTTTCCAGAATTAGCTCCCTTTCCATCCATCATCTTTTTCAGTTCCTGTTGAATGATTCCTGAAAGGTTTATGTTTCTATACAGATCTTCAATTCCTCCAGAATTTATTTCATTTCCCATGTCAAGCGGTGAGTCTGCCATATGTGCAGTGAATTTTCCTCCACCTTTATTTTATGTTCGCTCAATTGTTTAAACCAGTCCAGATATCCAATCAGCTTAAAACAAAATTCTCTGCTATGTCCCGTGGTGTTACAATATGTGCAGAACTGATTTCTTTTTTCTTCTTTAATCATATCAAATTTTCTATCATATCCTCTGCCTCCTCCAAGTCTTCTATATCCCTGAGTTTTAACGTTCATAGCACTTACTTTAGTATGTTCCCCATAAGATATCTGAACCTCTCTCTGTTTTTCCACCCTTTGGATCATGGAATAGGCCTTATTGACTGGTGGTAAAGGGTCCATAACCAAGATCTGGCTTCGTGTGTGTTCATAATCATCATTCAATCCCATGAGATACTGCATAAGTCTATTGAATGAAGTCATCTCTAATACTGATTTTGTTGGTCCACAGGTGCACTCAGGTATAGGCATTAAGAAGGTTAGTTCATCCCACAGTCTCTTCAATCTCGTGAGTATTCTGAAATAGACATTTTATCTTGTGAGATAGAGCTGATTTCTCGCTGGATCTGGTACAACATAGGACCATTACAAGTTCCAAA
This sequence comes from Fraxinus anomala, assembly GCA_903798345.1. Lineage (NCBI taxonomy): Eukaryota > Viridiplantae > Streptophyta > Magnoliopsida > Lamiales > Oleaceae > Fraxinus > Fraxinus anomala. Next base: position 1,662 of record CAIGRN010045634.1, read on the forward strand.
TCTTTCCTCAATCTCCATCCATAATTCTCTAGCAATGCTGGTGTATAGAAAAGCTTCAACAATTTCATTGGAAATAGAATTCAGTAACCACGAAGTAATCATGTAGTTAACTCTCAACCATTTATCATAATTCGGTGAATTTTTCTCAGGTATTTCCACACTACCATCAATAAGCCCTAATTTCATCTTAACTCCGAGAGCAATTTTTATCGATCTACTCCATGCCAAAAAATTCTTACCAGTTAGAGGAGCTGTAACTAATGTCATTCGTGGATGATCGGAGCTATGAAGAAATAGCGGATCTGAGATATTTACCTCACTCTGCCTTCCATTTTTCTGATTCATATGTTCGTCCCATGTATCTGTAGAAAGGAGATCAATGTTTTGATTTCCAGCCATGGCAGCTCAGTTTTGAACTAATCCTCCTTCTTCTTTAACGGATTCGTCGCTTGTGGTTCTGGAATTCCAGAATCTACCGCTCTGATACCATGTTCAAGTATAGAAATTAACACCAATTTTATTATGAGCTCTCAATGAAAAATTACAAATCCAGTTTGTATTTATAGAGGAAGGAAAGAGATTAACGAACTAAAACAAACTTATTACAGTGGGGTGCCTGAACTATGGAAGATGATCAATTAAGTCCTTTAGGAAATAACTTGTACAAGACACTTGAGTAGTTGTAGATGTAAACATCTTGTTATCCCCATCATCAACGTTTTTCTTGGAGTAGAGAGGTTGTCTGAAAGCACAAAAAGGCCTCGATATCTCTTGTATTCTCATGGTGGTGGGAGGAAAAAATTGAATGAAATGTTGTGTTATAGTGAATTGTGAAAGTTAAAAATTTGGAGTTGTACTAAATGATTGGTGGTTGCCAGCTTGTAATGGGGCGTCATTTGAATGAAATGTTGTGTTATTGTAATATATTTACAAAATATTTATTTTTCCTTACTACATATGGTTATCCCTTGAATTATTTGTTACATTAATTTGGGGATCCCACTTATTATAATTATTCTACTAAATACATTTTGAGTGGATAATGAAAGTAAATTGATCCTAGAGAAAAAAAAAAAAAAAGAAAGAAAAAGAAATATACACGATTATTGATAGTGTAAATATAAACAACTCGATATGTAGTAACATTCATCGATTTCCGATTCAAGTTCCTAATGGTCTAAACCAAGTCACGTTAAAACACAGTCCAATTTAGGTTCATATAGTCTTTCAAATTTGTAAGTACCATCAGCTCGTGGACTCACCACTATGGATTCAAGCATGAACTTTGAAGCATTTGTGTAACATAAAATATTAAAATGTACCCAATTAAGGCATATTAGTTTTTCTTGGTCAACAGATGTTTATCCCTTTGACAAGCAGAGTTTAATGAGAAAGAAAAGTGGTTAATGACATTAATGATATATTTATCCTCCGTCTCACTAATTTATAAATCATATATAAATAAAAATAATAAGAAGAATAGTCAAAGGTGAAAAAAAATGAATAATTATTATGTTATGTAGTTAAAATTAATATTTGGCATTAATTGAATTTATAAATCATTTATAAATTGGTTGCGGATGTTTAATTATTTATAAACAAAATGTTGGTTTTTATTTCGGGAAATTTCAATACCTATTAATCTATCTGCTAGAAGGATAAGATGAAGATCAGAACCAATGGAATCATTTCACATAATAATGGAATATTATATTTTTCAATTTTAAATTTGAATCTCGATCCTATTATAAATTCAAATTCAATGAAAGATCAACTTGTATACATCAAACTGAATGACCATAAACGTTTCAATTTGACAAAATTTATAAATAATTTATAAATTGTTAAATTTCATTTTCAACCAAACATCTCAATAGATCGATAAAGTAATATTTATTTATCCACCTCTAGTTTCTATATATTTATAAATTAAATCATTTATAAATCCTTCTTTAACGGAGTACGAGTCTTCAAAACATTTTATTTTTTTAATATAAAAAAATTGTTATTTATTTTTACATGTTAGCCTGGCTTTAAAAAAAATAGTTAGATCCTGAATTTTCCCATGGGCTTAACAATGTAGTTGAGCAGAAAAATACCCTTTTTTGTAAATATATTACAATAACACAACGTTTCTTTCAAATAAGCTCTATTCCAAGCCGACGACTATCAACCACAACCTCTCTGCTCCTCCTACGAAGAACATTGGCCATGGAGATAACAAGATGATTCCACTCGCAACAATTCTAGAGCCACAACTAGAAAGAAGTGGCCGCCATTCCTTTCCACACCGACTCCCGAGTCTATGGAGGTAATGCCGACATCAAATATGGAAAGAACAAAGCTTAACCCTTGCTATGACTATGAAATAAATCAGGGTTAAGCTTTATTCTTCCCAGATCCAATGCTCGGGATTCTCTCCAAAGACTAGGGGAGAGGTGGTGTGGCAAGGAACTGCGTCCATCAATTCTTTCGGGTCGCGACACTTGAGTAGTTGTAGATGGAAACATCTTGCTATCTCCATCATCAACGTTTTTCATGGAGTGGAGAGGTTATTTCAACGCACAAAAATCTCTCGACAGTCTCTTGTATTCTAATGGTATTGGGAGGAAAAATTTATAGTGAATCGTGAAGGTTAAGAATTTGGAGTTGTAAAAAATTATTGGTGGTTGCCAGCTTGTAAAGAGACGTCATTTGAATGAAAAACCATGTTATTGTAATATATTTACAAAAATAATTATTTTTCCTTACTATGGTTATCCCTTGAATTAATTGTTTCATTAATTTGGGGGTCCCACTTGTTATAATTATTCTACTACATACATTTTGAGTGGACAAGGAAAATAAATTTATCCTAGAAAAAAAAATTCACGATTATCAATAGTGTCAAAATAAACAACTCGAGATATAGAAACATTCATCAAGTTCCAATTCAAGTTCGTAATGGTCTAAACCAAGTCGCGTTAAAACACAGTCCAATTTAGGTCCATATATTCTTTCAAATTTGTAAGTATCATCAGCTCGTGGACTCCCCAATATAGATTCAGTCATGAACTTTGAAGCATTTGTGTATCGTAAAATATCAAAATGTACCCAATTATGGCATATTAGTTTTTCTTGGTCAACAGATGTTTATCCCTCTGACAAGCAGAGTTTAATGAGAAAGAAAAGTAGTTACATGACATTAATGATATAGGATTATTCTCTATGTACATAATAATGTTATTATGTACATAGAGTTGTACATAATCAATAGGTGGCGACCCTCTCCAGGCGCTCCCCCCAATAGGGGGTCGCCACCTACTCCTTATGTGATTCCTTATGGATCATGCTATGCATACATAACATGATCCAATGATATATTTATCCTCCGTCTCACTAGTTTATAAATCACATATAAATAAAAATAATAAGAGGAATAGTCAAAGGTAAAAAATAATAAATGAATAGTCATTATGATATGTACTTAAAATTAATGTTTGACATTAATTGAATTTATAAATCGTTTATAAATTGGTTGCATATGCATATGTTTAATTATTTATAACCAAAATATTGGTTTTTTATTTTCTCCTGATAAGCTGGAAATAAGGGAGGAAAAAAATCTCAAGGGGATCTATATGCTAAAAGAATAAGATGAAGATCAGAACCAAGGGGCTCATTTCACATAATAATGGAATATTATATTTTTCACTATATTACATTCGAATCTTGATCCTATTATAAATGCAAATTAAACTAAAGATCAACTTGCTTGTATCAAACTGAAAGAACATAAACGTTTCGGTTCAGCAAAATTTATAAATGGTTAAATTTCATTTTCAACCAAATATTTCAATGGATCGATAAGTGATATCACTTATCCTTCTATCCATTTATAAATTCTTCCTTAACCGTGGCTAAGAGTTTTCTAAACTTAATTTATAAATTAAATCATTTTGATAGTCTCGTGTTATGTAATTTTTGCCGATGATTCAACCTTAACCCATTTTATGAAGTAATCCACAGTCACTGTTACAAATTTAGTGCCTCCTATTTCATGGGCATGAGTCCAATCATGTCAATTCCCCATTTGGCGAAGGACCATGGACTCACCAGCAACTTTAGTTCTTCCAGTAGAGATTGTATCATAGGTGCTAATTTTTGGCACTTGTTGCATTTGTGCACAAACTCTTAAGGAATCAATTTTCTTGGTTGACCAATATTACCCTCAGTATTTTGTTAGCTAAGGAGTGGCTCAGCATGATTTTCAGATATTCCTTCATAAACTTGTCTAAGTGCATAGTAAGCTTCCTCTTCGTCCAAACATCTTAGGAGTGGGCTAGCAAATCCTCATTGGTAAAGGACATAGTCCATTAAGGTATACCTTGCCGCTCTTAATTTTAGCTTGTGTGTCATTGTATTATAAAATGGCACTCTACCATCCTTCTAATAGGTGGGTTTGGGGTCTACAAGCATTGATATATACGTTCTCACATTTCTCTACTGTTGTCTGATATATTTTTTCTAGTGATCTTTACCGGGTCTACTATTACAACTAGTGGCCAACATAGCCGCGGCGTCTGTGTGACTAATTTGAGGCCTTGAAATTTGCTTGATCTCTACGTCCGTGAACTTGTCGAACTCCCTTCCACCACTTGGAGTCGGTTGAGCGTTATTTTACGAGAGAATTCTTATGCCCTTCGGAGGAAAATGAACCCCTATTTATCGGTAAGGAATATTGTCATAAGCATTCAAGCTCCAATAATTTAGTGATGGAAACTGTGTGGCAGTGGCCTTGGATTGTGGTAACTGATTCATCAAGGTGGGAGGTGTGACGTAATGATGCCTATAGCCTAGGCTATCAAGTCAACCTTCTCATTGGTCAATTGGTGCGGCACTAGCGTCGTGAGGTACAAATTGCTCTAGGGACGATATGATTTCGGCTACATAGCACAATATTCTTATCTATAGGTCAAATTGTGTAAAATCTCCGTTCTTTCTTAAAATAGCATAAAACGTTCATATTGAAATATTTAATACGAAATACTCGTATTGTCTATTTTTTAAATAAAATATTATAAAATGACGGATATACATTCTTTTAAATAAAAAATAAAATTTAATTACAATAATGATCCCAAAATATTAAAATAAATTACAAATAAATTCCAAATAAGTAATTGAAATATCAAAAACTAAGAAAAAAAATAAAACTCATTTCATCTTCCCCTCTCTCCCCACTACCACCATTCACCACAACCGCCACCGCCCACCATCACCAACCACTGCAATCGTCGTCGCCATCACCTATCTCACGCCAACTCAACCGCTGATTATTCTCACAAACTCGCCTTGCTCCATCCACAAAGTAATGAAGAAACCTTCTAAGAACCATCGACAGATCTCGGACATTTAGTGGTTCGCATTGGTGGCCACCGTCGTGAAACTTCTCCTTATTCGTACCTATCAGAGCACATACTTCGAGGTCCATTGCCACTCGACTACCCACCTTTCTTCGCTTATTTTCTCGAATTTCCTCTCCTTCTCTTCCCATGTGGATCCCACCATGGCCCACCTCCATAAAGGCCTCAATTTACCTTAATGGCATCATTAGTCCCTATAAAAGGCATATCCGAACTCGATGCTCCTACTCAACAGTTCAGTCTCCCTATCCACCGCTTCTATGGTTCCACATAGGTGGTTCAACTTGAATTGACGTCGTGAGTTCAGTTCATGTGGTAACACAAATAACTACCAATTAATATTACACAATAAAATTCTTATAAACCAAAATAAATATGGAACAATTAAACAAAGAAAAGTAGACGAGAAATAAGCAATCAAAAGGAAGTAAAATCCACCAACTTTCATGTACATGAAATCGAAATAAGGCAAGATGAGAGTTGAAGTAGCTAAACATACAGAGACATATGCCCCCAAACTAATTCTAGGTGCACAATCATAGAAAATCAATCACATGCGTAGATGACAACGGAAATTCAAATACACGTAAGTTCCAATTATACAAAGAAAACAAGAGCGAACTTAGTTAGTAGACTTTAATTCATGGTGGAGTGATTCAAATCGATCTATAACTTCCTTTATATGGTTTGCAAAAATTAATATCACATTTGACACCAAATGATGTGAAAGATAATTTTATATTGTAAGATCATATATATTGCCTAAAGTGTGCAGATTCTAGAGTTGAAGAAATAAACAAATCATACATTTTATAAAGTGCATCATTTATCTTTAATTGAATTGTTCCATCAAAGAACAAAAAGCCTTTAACCGACGTTTACTAACTGCATCTTTTGACCAATTTTCAGTTGCTCTACACATTGCACCATCATTGTCATCACAATCTATCCCGATTCAGAAAAATTGCATTACTCCATCGTACAAAAACACCAAATTTAGACTTCCACATATTTCTAATCTAAAAATACAAGAACAAAACAATCTTCATAACAAAAATTATCACTAAGAGCCACATACTAACATTAGGGATACCGAAGAGATGAGCAAAAATCATCGACAGTTGACAAAGAAACAATGGTTAATAAGAGTTTGTTGTACGAAATGCAAAACAATGACGTTTAGCAGTAATTGCATAAAGAAAAAAATGATCTAAAAAATAAAATCCTCAACTTGTCTAGATGACACCGTTTTCTTCGTCGAATTGCCTCTACAGTGACACTTGAAACAAGTACATGTTTTCTAATAAAATAATTTTGCGGATAAATCCAATTTTTTCTACTTTTTAACCATATATTTTTCCAAACAATCACTTCTAAAAAATTGGGACTAAAACAGTTGCGTAGATAAAGACAAGCAAATGCATCTAAAATTCCAGCCCCACAATCTATAAACAAAAATTGATGTGTAAATTTAGCCCCCGTATGGATTTAAGCAAAGTCAACAATTAATTTTAATCACATATTTCGTAAGATTTACAACTTTTCAATTACACATTTCATGAACTTTTATCAAAATTTACAAAAAAATCCGATTTTAATTCCCATGAAATGAAACGAGGACTCTGCAAACCATCCAGCTAGCCATTTCTACCTACTATTAACCCCCTTCTGGCATCACAGTCTATCAGATTTAGCCAGCCTCGTATAGTTAGTTATATGTAAATTCAATCCGCATGTAAAATGACTTTGGAGATAGAACCCATGAGTAAATTTATTGAAACGTCAGTTATAATTTTGGTGCCAAAAATAAGTAGCCCAGAGAAGAAGCAAGGTGGAAAGAGGGGAAAGCAATGAGCGATTATGGAGTGGGTGGCGTGACCAGCACGATGGATGAAAGTTGGGCGGTTGGTGTTTGTGAAAAGGATAATTGGTGCGATACGACATTATCATTTATGTATTTTGTGCAAAACAATCTCATCCTTTCATTTTGGCTCAGTAATTAATATACATTCAGATCAAGCAAACGTTGTGCAAAACAATCATACCATCCAATTATTCTATCAAAACCTCATAGAATGACAAATTTACCCACCTGAAATAAAAAAATAAAAAATAAAGATATAATTATAGTCATAGTCCTAAAATTTTCAATTATTGAAAACGTGTGCCACTTAAAATATTTTTTTAAAAAAAGAATTTTTTTTTTTAATTCTCTCTCTTCTTCAAATCCACCCCTGGTCAACCCTTTTTAAAAAATAAAAAAATAAAAATCTCTCTCTACTTCAAATCCACCTTGGTCAACCCTCCATCATCAATACCACTCCCACTACCACCATCACCACTCCGTAATAAAGTACAATTTATTTGACCTCAACAATAGAAATCTTCCATTTACAAATGGTGTTCATACATGTAAGGTATTTCGATACCAAATAAATTATGGACGATGAACCTAAGACTGTTTAAATAGTCGACTCAATAACATACAACTAGTAACCCACAGAAGAAGTTGGACCAAGTATTACATTTAGGGCCCCACCCAATACTTGACATAAAGTGTATTGTATATATATGTGGTTTTTATCTATTATTCATACATACACACGGTTAATACACTTTGAGCCCATTTTTTGGTGAGAACTCTTCGACTGCTCATTTTGAAGTTTTGAAGAAACTTGGTATACTTGATGCAAACCTACTTCCGTACCTCTTGGAAACCATTTTATTTTGTTAAAAGGACAATCACCTGTGAATGATGAAAAAAAATGAATAATATTATTTATTTAAGTGTACTTGGCTCCGTTATGTACCTTATGGTCTGTACTAGGCCTGATTTAGCTTTCATTGTGAGTATGTTAAGTAGGTACATGTCTAATCCTGGTCCCAAACATTGGAAAGCGTTGAAGTGGATGTATAAGTACTTGAAGTGTACTTTTAATGTTGGATTAGCTTATAAATCTGCTATTGAGAGTGTGAAACTTAAGGGTTTCACAGGTGTTGACTACAATGGTGATAGAGATAATAAGAAATTTATTTTCTCTTATGTGTGTACTTTATGTGACTCTTGTGTGAGTTGGAATTTTTAACTTCAACATATACTTGCGTTATTTACCACTGAATCTGAGTATATTGTTGCCACAGAAGCTATTAAAAAAGTTTTGTGGTTTAGATGTTTACTTAATGAACTATGTGTTTAAAGTGACAATGTGATAGTATACTCTGATAGTCAATCTGCTATTCATCTGTGTAAGAATCATGTGTTTCGCGAATGTACTAAACGTATTGATGATAGGTTGCATTTTATTAGAGATGTAGTGTCTCAAAATTTGATAAAACTTGAAAAAATGCATTCAAATTATAACTCTGCAGATATGGGCACTAAGGTGCTCAGTTTAGAAATTGCCATGCACTTCTAACCATCAGTAAATGTGTGTGATGTTTCAATTTTACTTGAAATCACGTTGTGCGACTAGTAACTAGTTTTTTCTCTTTTGCGGGAGTATTTGGCATCAAGGTGGAGGTTTATTAGGTATTTTGATACTAAATAGACCCAGGGCGATGATGACTCTTTGGATAAGATTAAAATCATATGATTCGTATGGAACCTATTAATGAGAATATTTAAATAATCGACTTAGTAACCCACAACTAGTAACATAAAAATGAAGTTGCACTGAGTATTGCATTTAGAGCCCCGACCTAATACTTGACTAAAGTGTATTGTATATATTTGTGATTTTCCCTATTATTCACACATACACACGGTTAATACACTTTGAGCCCCATTTTAGGTGAGAACTCTTCGACTACTCCTTTTCTCTGTGAATATGTTGCCCCTCCATGTGGTCTCTCTATGAGACCTCCATGCCTCACATTGCCGATGCCTTGGCCGATGATCGGGTCACCTGGTTCGTCCTTCTACTGCTTCAGTCTTTCCTTGCTTCCCTGTCGCCTTTGCTGCCTTCATGCACGACCGTCTCTTCGTGATTCATTCGGCAATTTCCTTTGTGGAGTTGTTTTGTATGTTATTAGATTATTGATTTGAGCCCTGGCCCATCTTTGTGACAATAAGAAAGGGAAATGTTTACTATATATTCACAGTATTAATTCCGTTATTATTATTGATTTCCAACTTTGTTGGTTTGATTATTGAAGGTTGCATTTTTACTTAACAATACATATTTGAGAATTTGCCGACTATCGCAATATGTAATTGCACAACCCCATATTCAAGCTAATTTTTCCAGCACCAAGTTGAGACCCGAATGCACCCGGATACAATTATCACAAGCCGAGAGTCGTCCATGGCAGGCTGTGGTAGCTGCATTATTATTATTATTAGGGTAATTATATTACCACCACAATTTTTACTCATTACACTACATTATAATCACACCACAATTAAAATATATTTTCAATAAGTACACCATAGTACTCATTTTTTTTGGTTAATTCAATTTAAAAAACATAAAACAAATCACAAAATGAGGAGATAATTGAATTCAGTGCAACACAGAAACATATACTCCACAATTCAATTCGATTGAATCATTTAACATTTATCATTAAATTTCGCTTGAAATAATTTTAAAAACACTAATCATGAAATCATTGAAAATTTACATTGCATCTATGTAATTAAAAAGAACGGAAACATAATGCAAATAGATATGTTATGTTTATTGAAAAAAAATATCGAATTTATTAAATGAGTAAAATTTTCAAATATTGTTTCGAAGAGTTGGAATGGATCCTTTGCGTAAATCATAGCTTCCCTTTTATTCCCGTTTTTACAAAGATTAGTTGGTTTAGCCATTTTAGCAAACAACTTGCATTCGGAAGCAGTTTGTATCCCATTGAACCTGAGATTTGTGCCCCTGAACAAGAGATGAAGTGCCATTATAATGTAGAAAATGCCAAGCCTTTTCTGTGACTAGGCTTCTTCGTCTCCTTCCTGTAATTAATGTCCACGAAGTAGAAGAGTAAATCTTCAATAAGCTGTGGAACTTCAATTGCTTCCCACAATCCGCTTCTTCAATTGGTTCGACGAAAGAAAGGCCAAAATTTCAGAAGACCAGTTGTTGCACTTCTAAATCCTTTTACGTGTGTGCCACCTAGGATGCCAACTCATCGAACCATGAGTCCATTTCCGAAAACTATAAGGAGCTTAGGTGCAAAGTGCGCCTCTAAAGCGCCCAATGCGAACTTTGCGACGTGCACGGGCCGGAGCCGGGTCTGGGCGTGGCGCGAAGCACCACTCCTGTGGTAGCTAGTTTGCTAGCCTTTGGCCAGCCAAAATTAGTTAAGGTGTATGTCACTTATTAAATTATAACCTATTCACACATCCCACTATATAAACAAGTCTATTTTCTTGTAAACTTTCGATGTGGGATTCCTTACCATATATAAGACACTTAAAATGGGCTTATCAACTTATGGGCCTATATTGNTTATAACTTATTCACATATCCCACTATATAAACAAGTCTATTTTCTTGTAAACTTTCGATGTGAGATTCCTTACCATATATAAGACACTTAAAATGAGCTTATCAACTTATGGGCATATATTGGAGACTTTTCCAATTCACCCAAATTAATTGTAATGACCCACATCATTAAATATCACATTTGATGATTTAACCCAATCAATTAAATCCAACAATCAATTAATTCCAACAAGTTATTCGATTGGATCAATGCAAAAAAAAGTTGCCCACCTAAATATTTTAATTTTCATAGTCTCCGCAAACCCATTTTTATAGTGCCATACTTATAACCCCAATCCTTCGCCTTTATATGAGCTCAAATACGATTATGCAAACAAACGTAATATTTTAAAAAAGCTTTAAAAAATGTTACAAAAATTAAAAAGCACGAATTTCATAACAAATTATCAATGTATTCATGTTACAAACTGTTACAAATTCTTTTACACTATATGTTGATCTCTTGTTGAATTACATCTATATCTTTACCTCAATCTTCTTCTTCTTCTATATCCTATCCCTTATTACTAGTACTTTGAGCAGTGCCACTGCTATTTGCAGGCAATGGCACCACTTCTGTCTCTGCTGCCTCGGCCTCGGCCCGGAATTTCTTGTAGATATCACTCTTGTAAAACTTCCTGGTCCTCATCACCAAAAGAAGTGAAACAAGTGCACCAAAAACAGTAACTGCAGTGATAATAATGAAAGACAGTCTAAAGCATTCCACCCCATTGCAATTCAAGTCCTCTCCGGGCTTCCTGACACGGCCCATGGCCCGCATTTGCTTCTCAGCTTCCTTATCATACAAATGTCCAGCCACCCTAACATTGAGCAAATATGATCCAATCGGACTTGCCACGGACCCAAAGTTGTATAGCGTCGAATAGTATTTGAGCCCAAAAAGCTCGGAAATTATCGCAAAAAGCAACGGCCATTGGGCTCCAAAGCAGAATCCTATGATCACAGATGCAACATAGAGACCATTTGGGACATTAAATGCAATCAACATGTGACCTATGCATGAAACTACTAGGGTTAAGGTGAGCATAAGGGGTCTTGGGAATTTGTATTTGGTTAAGAAATGTTCAGACAGGAAACCTGAAACTACTCGACCTAGGTAGTTCCAAATGCTTACTAGGGACACGAATGTGCTAATACTTTTTGTAGGATAGCCAAGTGATGATCCAATCTGTCCTAAATTGTCTATTGCTGTTAAGGTTCCCCCAACCCCACAAATTGTTGCGAAAAATAAGATTAACATGTCTATGCTAAAGAGTGCTTGTAGGATTGTATAGTCCTCCCCTCGGTCCGGTGGCCGGAATATACTCTTAGCATTCCAGCAAGAAATTTCTTGGTTTTGTTTGGAATCAGCTGTGGTGGATGTTGGTGGTGTTTGCGAAACCGGTGGTGCCAGAAATGGTGGAGCAGCCACGTCGGAGTTTGGTGGTTTTTCTGTCACAACCTTCAGTTGTGAAACTGAAAGATCTCCCAAATCTTCTTTTTTCTTCTTCCAGATATCAATTTCTTCTTTTATAACAACAGCAACTGGGAGAAACAGCAAAATTAGAACAGTTGCTGCACAAATACCAAACTCACTCCTCGTAAAATCGAACCTTTTTTGGAGTATGATAATCACCATGAGAAATCCAGCTAAACCCAAAGATATATACAGAAATCTGTAAAAAACTTTGAGTTCATGTGGAATGCGAACAACCTTCAAGATCCTGATTGTTCGAAGAAAAGCAAATGATATAGCGGCCGGCAGCCAACCTATGAGCAAAATAAGTGATTTCGAGTCATTTCCATAAATTGCATGGTAGATTTGAGTAATGATTGCACCACTTAGGCCAACAAAACCCTTGAGAAGGCCTAAAACCGCTCCCCGGCTCTCCGGGAAGTTCTTCACGGCAGTGACGAGGGCTCCAGTGTTGGCAAAAGACTGAGAATTTCCACCAATACATATGTACAAACACATGTGCCAAACTTGGGGTTTTGAAATTTTATTTGATACTGCAAGCCATATCATGAAGTAGCCGAAGAAGTTAAGGACTGCGCCGATGGATAGCACCACCCACGGTGGTGTTACCTCATTAATTAGGCCGGAGAGGATCCCAACGTTGGAGCCTAAGTCCTTGAAGAAGCTGAGCAAGTTGAGGGTGGTTTGGTCATAACCAAGGGAGGATTTTATTTCAGTGGAGTAGAGGCCAAACATGTAGGTGGCACCAGCCGCCGACATGATGAGGATGGTGGCAAACACCATGAACCACCGGCCGACGAGGATTTGCACGGCAAAGCTCCTCATATTTGGCCAATCACCACCACCACCGGCAAATACCATTTTTCTCACTCTTTTCTTGAGCTTTTCTGTGTACTTGTGAGTTCTAGTTAACTAAGGTACGTAGTTGCAGTCTAACAATTTTGTCATGCTACGAAGTTGTGCTGTTTTAAAGTCATAAATAGAGTGTGTATGTGCGTGTCATGTAAAGAGACTTCATAGTGGACTTATCTAGCAAGCGGGCTTCTTGGAAATTAACATTGAAAAAGAAGTATTGTATTGAATATAGCTCATAATCAATTATAACTTATAAGCTGGCTTCTTGGGAATTATCTAGCAAGCGAAACTGAAGACTTTCTCAATCAATTATGGGGGAAAGATCAATGATATACTTCGTTTGTTGCGTGTTTAAGATGTTGTAAGAATATTTTTCTGACTGTCTAAAATTATTTTGGCAAAATATTATATTTTATGATTTCATCTTTTCGTCATCCTGCTCTATATATTATTACATTTACTCAAAGATTCGAAAGAAGATAATAATCACGAAAATTAGTTTAGTTTCTTTCTTTATCTCAATTTTAACAATTTTCATTGAGATTGCGCGTATAATTTTTATAATCAAGAACATGATGATGTAGAGGTCTATATCCATTGCAGACTCGCCCCCAACCTAAGCCTATGTTTGGTCCTCATTTTTTCAAAAACTCATTTTTTTTCGAAACAGGTTATCAATCACATATTTACCCAAAAATTAATATTACACGTAAATTGAAATTTTTTTTCTTAATTTTTTACTTCACATTCTCCAAAAAATCATTATTCCAAAACTCGTTTTCCCCTAATTTTTCATTAAAATGGAGCCCAAACAAGGGCTAAATTGTCATTTTACTTATATCGATGATAATAGAATTATGAACAATGTCGAAAATGCATCGCACCTGCCAATGGGACAGGAAAATCTAGAATCGGTTATAAACTAATATGATTATATGTAATAAATTCAAAAAGTTTTGAAGAGTAAAAACAAGTCATGTATGGGCTTCTTTGTCTCAAAATTTTGTTATGAGTTCGTCCATTTAACCCTTGAATCATGACACTTTAACGTTTGAATTGAGCCTAGTTTTTAAAACATTGAACCTTACCCACACTTTAGAAATTATTACTCGAAACTTAACTTCTGTTTGGCAGGGATTAAAATCAGATTTTAGTAGATTTTGATAAAAATAGATGAAATGTATTGTTAAAAAGTTGTAAGATCCATGAAATATATGGTAGAAATTAATTATTAATTATTAAATTTGAAAGGGAGTTTACTATGATTTAAATTTCTCTGAATTGGCTGACAGATAAAAGAAACTACATGGACAGATCGATTAATGGTCAAACTGTCTTATCCATTATAATTAGAATATTCTCTATTATCATTTGCCAGCTGTTCTAAAATTTGGTTATAGAATATGAATCTGAACTTTTGGGGAGGCTTAACCGGTTAAGGTTATTGATTTATTTATTTAAAGTCTTTTATAAGATTATTATTGAAGAGAAGACTGTGACAATTTATGAACATTTATGTCTAGTTCATTTTAGTCCAGAAACAACCTATAAAAGTCTTTAATGAAAATCTTTAATCGTCAAAAAAGACAAAATTTGCGTAGTGATTTTGCCTACTCTCACGTGAAAGATGAAAACGAGCAATCTATAAAAGTCTCTAATGAAAATCTTTAGTCATAAAAAAAAAAAAAAGGCAAAATTTGTCTAGTGATTTTGCCTACTCTCACAGAAAAGATAAAAACGAGCAATTTGAAAAGCCTACTACATTTCTATAAAATATAAACCGTTCCTACATTTTGCTCTTCATATGTATGATTAACCTAGGAGCTACATAAGAAAAGTAATTAATGATGACAATGAGAAAAATATTAAACTCACAGTGTATCATGTGGTTGCTACATATTTTCAAAATTCTGATACATAGAGACGAAGTTAGGAGAGGATATAATTTTTTTTACACTGAGTTGATATATAGAAAAAAGTACTACTGCTTGTAAACACGATCTATACACTTAGCATTCGTCATGAGTCATTCGTACGTATCTAATATTTTTATATAGTTTTGGACAACACACAATTGGAACCAAATCAATCCTGGAAATTGGGAAGGTCATAACTTAGACATGATCAACTTATTGTAGTGTTGCTTGCCCCCAGGTATACATTGTTCTTTATAAGTTATAAATTCTTTCTCGACAAAATCATAAATAAAACATTGTGAACATATATATATAAAAGTGAAAAAAAGGAAAAAATTATAATTTTAGAACGAAGAGGACCAACTATATTATGCCCTGTTTGACACCCTTTTTTTCATATACTCATTTTCAATTACACATTTTTGCTAAAGATTTGATTTGATTTGGTCGGTCCAGTTAGTGTCTTCTAGCATCCATTGATTTTTGCTTCATGCCCTTTATTCAGATCAGCACCATCTCCTGTCCTGTTCTCCATTACAAATTATACTAAGGAATCACATCATCACCTCTTTAAATTTGTTCCCTTTTTTGCTCCTGCGAATTCCTAACAACGTTAACAGAAGTTGCATAGACAACAATTTAATCTAAAAGTTTAAATTATGAAAAGGAAAAAAAATTAATCTACGATACACTCACTCCCGTGCAAATCTGATTCTTTTTTCTTTTTTTCATTAGAAATATGATACA
>CAIGRN010045641.1:0-12655 GCA_903798345.1 Fraxinus anomala
CACAAATCTCAGGTAACTGGCTGTTGAGAGACAAGTTCAAATATTTTGTTATGTTTGTATAGATTGATTTGTTTCTTTTTATTTTCCTCTCAATGAAAGAAAAGCATTTACATAAATTTTCTGTCACCTGTCATTGAGTTCCAGACTACTTTTCTGATATGTTATCTTATGTTTCCTTGGGCAGATAGAGGTATAGGACAGGGCAGTTATGCTCTTCACACTTCACATGGCTCGAATTTTGATCAAGCTACTGCTAGGTCTAGTTTTGCTAAAAGTCAATACCAAAGCGAACAGTCAAATTTGAATGGCTATACATATGGAAATCAGGTTCACCAGACGAGGCTTATTGAAGCTAACTCTCTGACAGTGGATGCAGATTCTGATCAGCATCATCTAACTACCTCGAGAGGCCTATCTATCCATGAATTCCAGAAAGGGAGCGGCCTTGAACATCAAGCAAAAACTTCATCGAGCTCAGAAGCAATATCTCCCTTAAGTTTTGATCTTTTTGGTGGTCAGCGGCAGATGAGTTATCAGCAATCAGGCATGCTGCAATCTTTGCAACATCAACAATCTGGTCTCAACGACATGCAGCAACTGCAACAACAAGCCTTTATCAAGAAAAGGCAAGAGCTTCAAAGACAGCAGCAACTAGATCTAAAGCAACAGAATTTGTTTAATCAGAATCCCCCCTTTGCTAAACCGGCATCTGGTAGCCAGTCATCTCTTAACAACGGCACTCCAAATTCTGACGCATCAAATTATGCATGGACGGTCGACCATGGTAATACAAACTGGCTGCATCGTGCCTCCAGTGGACTTGCTTTTACTCCAAATCTTGGTCAGACACAACGCTTAGCGGATTTGGTGCCTCAACAGGTTGATCAATCTCTTTATGGAGTTCCTGTTTCTAGTTCAAGGGGTCTAGCTGTAAACCAATATTCACAGATGGGAAAGGATAGATCTCCTATGCTGCAAATGTCGACCAATAGTAATTCTCTTCCAGGCCAATATACTGGTTTGCAAGATCAGATTAGTGTACAGGGTAGGACATTGATATCTGGACAGAGATTTCAGAATGAAAATATGTTTGGACATACTTCTAGTCAAGCTTTAAATACTGGGATAAATATGGAGAGCCTCCAACATGTGAATCCCATGCAAGGAAACACACCTCAGCGGGACTTCTGGGGGAGGCAAGAGCTCTCTGTTCCACAGGAAGCCTCAACTGAAAAACCAAAAAAGCAAATTGCTTCTTCTTCGAATGAAGGTGCCCTGGATCCCGTGGAAGAAAAGATTTTGTTTGGATCAGATGATAATGTATGGGCTGCCTTTGGCAAGAGCAATAATATGAGTGACGAAACTGTTAATTTATTTGATAATGGCGGGTTATTGGATGGGGTTCCTTCTCTTCAAAGTGGTAGTTGGAGCGCTCTTATGCAATCAGCTGCTGCAGAAACTTCTAGCAGTGATATGGGGTTGCAGGATGAGTGGAGTGGGAAACAATTGGCATCTTTGGCTGGTGACAATGTGCGACTGCCTTCGACTATGGGTTCTGGATCTGCTGCTCCTTGTGATGGCACCAATGCTAACAATCACTACCAGAATTTTATGGGATTCAATCATTTTGGACCCAAGTTTCAAGGTGGACCTGGTCAAAGACTGCAGCCTGAGAAGTCTCAAAGGCTTGTTTCCTTGGAGGAAGAAGGCAAGTGGTCGGATAGCAGTTCACTACAAAGAGTTGCTGAAGGGAGTCAGATGTATACGAATGCCTCGCAACCTTCTCTTGATGTAGAGAAAAATGCAAAGAGCATTTCTGCTCCTTTGGTCCATGAGCACAATGGAGCTGGACAACTGCCAAATGATTGGTATACTTCATCAGCTCTCTCTTATGGTGGAGATCGGGTGGTAAATGACCGTGAGATTGGAAAGTTGTCACAAAATTCTCAAAGCAATCCAATAAAGGCGATACATGAAGAAGTGGATCATAGACGTTCTTCATCGAAGTTAAATACTGCTCCTAGTTCAACTGTTGAATTGGGTAGTATGAAATCTTTTGTGGGAAGTCCTCAAGTAAGTAAAGGAGGCTGGAGTTTGAATGATGCTGCTTTAGTACCTAATTCAGTAACCACAAGGGTTGATGAAGAAACCAGTCCATTTGTTCAAAATAATTATTTATTTCATCAATGGAAGAATGCCAACTCTTTGGTTAAATCCCAGGGGGGTGATGGCTTAGGGAGAATGCTGCACCAGGTTAATGAAGGCAATAAGGAGGAAATTACAAGACACGAGACGAAGAATTATGATCTGACGGATAATTCTAACCACAGCCATCAGTCTAACTTATCTCAGCACACTTCTGCTGGTTTCATGGGACGTGGGATGTCAGATGCTAGTGATTCACAATCTCTGGCCCCAGGGAAACAAAAGTCAATTAATGAGTGTGGCCATAAAGTTTCTGCTACTCACAAGTTCCAGTATCATCCCATGGGAAACCTGGATGAGGATATCGAACCTTCCTATGGTTTCAAGCAACCTACCCATGTACAGCGAACATCCTCACAAAATAACGAGTTTGAGAGGTCAAAGTTTCTGGGTCAGGTTCCAAAGAATTCTATAGTAATGGAAAAGGTGAGTTGTAACTTTATATATGTATAAACACCTGTTGTGGATAAGTCCAAAACTCTTCATACTTTTTAAATTACAGGGGCAGTCTTCTGATCTTCAAATAGACAGTAAAAGCCCTGAGGGGCCATCCCTTGAGAACCAGTCTGGCCATAGCAGATCTGTTGATACACACACATCAAACATGGCTTCTCCATCAAGGTAGTTCATTATTCATGTATGTTCGTGGAATTTTTTCAGTATTATCTGTTCTTTGACTCTGTCTATTCTATCCAGTCGAAACATGCTGGATCTTCTTCACAAGGTGGATCAATCGAGGGATCAAGGTATTGTGATGAACTTTGATTCTTCAAATGGCAGTGGACCATCTCAACTGCCTGAAGCAGAAAACTGGGATGGGCTAGTTGGCCACCTTCAAAATACTCAATCTTCCGTCTCTCAAGGTTTTGGATTACAACTCGGTCCTCCATCTCAACGCATGCATAAACCTGACCGTTTGTTGTCTTCTCAGAATCCTCAACATGCTTTTAACTCTTTACATTCTAGTCATACTTCTGAAGATATTGGAGACGACCAGCAGATGGCTCCCACACCCTCAGTTCAATCTTTTCCTTTTTCTAATGAACAATCCCAGGTTGAATTTGAAAATAACAAATCTGGATCTCCGAGAAAATATGGTACTGAAGCCTCTCCGTATAAGATACCTGCAAATTTTTCTTCTGCTCTCAATTCTGGTTTTCCCTATCCAGGAAGTCATATTCAAAATCAACGGATAACTGGGACACATGGACAGAGATCTCAACCCATTGATATGTCGTCCAAGAAAAATGCTTCGCACTCTATCCTAAAAGGATCTGCAGATGCATTTTCACCTGCTGTATCTGGCAGTATTCCACATGATAATTTGGCTTCGTTGGAGGGTACATCGCAACGAATTGGCACTAATGATCCACAAGAAAGAGGGAAAGCTGCAACGATGTCAGCCAAGGATCACGTGCTGGCTTCTCAGCCTTTTTCCAGGCCTGACATTTTTCAACATGGTGCTTCTGCACAACCCCTGCGTAATATGTGGGCCAATGTTCCTACACATAAAAATACTTTGGGCGCTCCACATCACAAGGTGTCATCAAATTTTTTGCATTCTCCCCTGCCAAATATTGTTGAATCAAGCTCTTCCATTCCCCTGGCTCAAGGTGATCATGATGTGAGAAAAGAGAGGAATTTCCCATCTGAGTTTGGTGCAATTCCTACAAATTCTCAAGGTATCAGCGGGGAAGAGGAAAAGTTGAAAGAAAGTTCTAATCAGCAACTTGGAAAAGCTGCCTCCATCAACCATCTGCCTGATGATTCTCCTGCAAATTCTGCTTCAACACAAAAGGACATTGAAGCCTTTGGTCAATCTTTGAAGCCAAATAGCTTCTCTCATCAAAATTGCTCCTTACTGAATCAAAAATGGGCCATGAAGGATGTGGAGACTGATCCAAACAATAGAGTCTCAAAGAGAATAAAAGGACCAGATAATGGTCTGAGTGTTCATCAAGTAGCTTTAAACACAAGGCAGTCAAATGAACATAGTGCTCTTATTGGAGATTCATTAGGTTCTTGTACTACAGTTTCTTCTGGAGATGGAGGAATTCTAAGCTTTTCCAAGCCAGCTGACTTATTGGAAAGTAACATGTCTTCTCAACATGGAAATATAGCTACAAAACTTGGATTTGGTCTAGATGTTTCACAAAGCAACTATCTTAGTGATACTACAGCTTCTGTTAAAGTTGAGCAACCTCATGTTAGTCCTCAGATGGCTCCATCCTGGTTTAATCAGTATGGAACTCTTAAAAATGGGCAAATGCCACACACAGTAACCTCTTTGAGAACTGCAGAACAATCTTTTCCTCTTCGGAAGTCTTCCAGTAATTTTCATGCACTTAGTCTGATGGAGCACGGAACTGCTGCTGCTGTTGATACATGTCGAGTTGATAAAATCCTTAATGCTGCACCCACATCAGTAGCAACTAGGCCCAAGAAGCAGAAGAATGCTACTTCTAAACTTCATCCTTGGCACAAAGAATTATCACAGGGTTCACAGAACCTTCAGATTCACAGGTGGTTATGACTAATATCATTTTTTCTGTTTTATCCTCTTTTAATGATTTTTCTGTTACTCTCTCTTGTTCTTATGAAGAATGTGATTCTCGTGGCGTTCAAATATCTCTCTAACTCACTGTGACATTTTGCTTCTAATGTCGTGAATTTTACTGTTTGCAGCTTAGCAGCAGTAGAATGGGCAAAAGCATCAAATTGTCTAACTGAAAAGGTATATTGGGATTGCTAATTGTGCTCTTCCTTGTTCATATACTCAATTTTTTGTGGGGTTCGCTATGTCATCGTCTTCTTATCTGGGGTTAGGTTGAAGATGATGTTGAATTCATTGAAGATGGGCCACCGATGCATAGATCAAAAAGAAGGCTGGTCATAACAACACAGCTTCTGCAGCAACTGTTTCGTCCTCCATCTGCAGCTGTTTTCTCTGCTGATGCCATTTCAAATTATGATAGTGTGGCTTACTCTGTCTCTAGAATGGCACTAGGTGATGCGTGCAGTGCAGTTTCTTGCTCAATTAATTCAAATATGGCTTGTAATGGAATAAACTTGTAAGAGCTACTCAATATTTGCTGAAATTGTTTTATCATGTTAAAAGATTTGATCTTTTGGAATTTGTAGTATTTGAATAGTAATTTTTTCGGTTTTGATGACAATCTCAATAAATAATTATGTTGTAGACTTGCTGCTGAGGGCACACCATCAAGAAAGAATGGCGATAAGCATTTTGCAGAAGTTATTGAAGAATTGATGGGTAGAACGAGGAAACTAGAAAATGAATTCTTGGGGTACATATTTTCATCTTCATCTCGATCTTTTGTTCCGACTATGATGTGGCTTATAACTGTGTGATTTCATCCAATTTTCAAATTGTTTATTAGATCTTAGTTTTGCTTGAGCCATGGAAGTAGGAACCCTTGATAGAGTAAAAAATGAGGATCCATGTACCAACTCTAGATAAGTACAGGATAAGGCTTTGTTGAGTTGAGATAATCCATGTAAGTAGCAAAATATCATTACAGAGATTATATTTAGAGGGTAAAAGGTAATTGGATATTGTGGTCATTGGTCAATCTTCAGTCCTTAGGTGTAGGATGTGAAAATGAGTCGTTTAAATTATGGAACTGCAACCCTGCTTCTGTACAATGCTTGTTCTAGATGTCATATGTTTCAATGTTTGCCTTGTTTAAGAAACTCAAGCACTCTAACTTCATGTATCAGTTTAAATATTACTCTATATAAACATTTTGCAATGACTTGGAACAGTTCAATTTAATACATTTGTAAAGCAGCTGCAGTATGGTCTCTGAGATCAAGTTTGTCTAATTTTTCATTTTTGGTTTATTTCAGTACATGTATTGAGACAAATGAATATGCATGCCCATTGAGTTATAGTATAAAACTTATTATAGTCATTCCTTCTACATTAAAATGCAGATACCCACTTTTTGATTTTCTGCTAGACTCTCAGGGTAATCGCCCTATATCTTTCAAAGAAACTGGAGATAGATGTCTGAATAATGAGACTGCCCCCTCTGGTTTATATTGAAAGTAGCTTAAGGGCATATTCCTAGAGTATGTAATTGATGCAGGATTTGCATTTAGATCTGAAAAACCACTCAGTAGTAATAGGATTCTACTTGCATTAGCTTGTAGATTTATAGAACTTCAAAATATTATTGGGCAGTCTTTGGTTAGCAGGAAATGAATCTAGTGGAAACAAAATGAAGTTAGGAACCGAATTGGAAATGACTACAGAATGGAATCTGGATTTTTCATTTCCATCTCTGGATTGATCTATTATTTGGAAGATTATTTGATACAAAATTTTTGGCAATTGACATTTTTTTTTTAAAATTCTGCACGTCGAACATGTCTTATTAGCTTGTGGAAATAAAGTGTGTAAGAGGCCGGATAAGAAGCATGATCGCGGACATGGACAAGTCTACATGTAATTTTCCAAAAAAGTAGGACATGGACATGTTTGGGATACATTAACTTAAATTCTTTAAAATTTAATAAAATCAATACTTTTCTAGTTTTGATTTTTGTTAGTGAAATCTTTTAAATCGGATGAGTGGCTATTTATTATATTAAAACAACTTTGAGTTGAACTAGTATAAAACATAGGACATACCACATGGTATATTGGCCATAGGTCTTGGAGTGTCCAAAGAGTGGCGGTGTCCAACCCCCACACGATAGGTGTCCGACATGGATATGTTTGTGCTTCACAGGAGGCAGGTATTTAAGAATGGTGACCTTATTCCAGAGAATCAGTTAGCAAATACGACCTTCAAAAAAAAAAAAAAATTTAGTGCTTATTTGAAATAGCTTAAAAAATTGCTAAAAAGTTGAGGTCAAAGTCAATAATTAATTTTAACCACAAATTTCACGAGACTCACAACTTTTACTTTTCAATCATACATTTCATCAACTTTCATCAAAATATGCTAAATTTTTTTATCAAAAGCTTTGTCAAACAACCCTACTGTTTTCTTCAAGCTGTTCTCATAATAATGTGTCTTATATCATTCTTTAATTTGCTGTAGTCCATCTCTAGATGCATCATACCTGTGCACAAGTGTATTTTTGTTTTTTTAAACACTGGTTTATCATGTTGCAGACTGGATAATAGTTCACCAATACTGGACCTGAAAGTCGAATGTCAAGATCTGGAGAAGTTTTCTATCATCAACAGATTTGCTAAGTTCCATGGCCGGGGACAAACTGATAATATAGAGACAACATCGATGAGCAATGTTATGGCAAGTACTCAGAAAACTTGCCCTCAGAGATATGTTACTGCACTTCCAATGCCTAGAAGTGTTCCGGACGGAGTACAATGTCTATCACTATAAAGATAAATTGATTTATTTTTTGTGGTTTCATGGTCGACCGGCTCTCCACCTGTAGTTATATATTGGCACCAAAACAAGTAGAACCACAGAATGGATATGAAGTTATCTCTTCAAACATGGAGGTTATTTAATCATTTCGTTGTTAGGCCATTTATGTCACATTATTGAGAATTTAAGGTTTGGGTTCGTTAATGTACATTTCTTTGAAATTGAAGGTAACTTTTGGTGCCCTGTAATTTTTTGCTGAAAGAGGGCACAATATCGACACCGAGGTAGCAAAATCTTGTGTCTTATTAATTATTATATGGCAGCAACAAGTTTTTTCTCTATCTTTTTTCTGTCCTCTTTTTTTTTTTTTTGTTAAATTAATAGAGATGTATTTTTCACTTTGCAAATTATGGCTTGGCTAGCTGAGGTTTATAGGTACCTCAGACATGGATGCTTATATACTCCCCGAAACATAACTGATAACACTGAAGCTAAGTAGATTTGAGGAAAGAAGTGCTTGTTGTGAGTTTAGATATGCTGTCTTTGTTTGGCTCTCTGAAATGTCAACATTTCACTCTTGCTAGCAAGATGTTACTAAGTACGCCAAAAGTGATGTCACTGTTGACATAATGTCTTGTTAATTACTAACGTGTTGTGTTGAGGTGTGAAAATTTTAGGAGGCAAACCAATTGGAGACCAAATTTGGACTCGACTGTAGTTGTTTCATTCCCCATTCATTCCTGGTGTTACTTCGTTTGAAACGATAGATTCCTTGTTTGAAATGATAGGCAACCAAATGAATCTTGATTGAATGGTTAATGTAGTGAATAAAATTTTAATTTATCATTTTATTAGCAATCTTTCTTATTTAGTATATGAACTTTTTGTCTTAATATTTACTAATTGAACTTTGCCAATCAACGAGTTGAAGTACTTTGGCACGCTATACTAGAAGATAAGTGAGGAGCAAGAAATAATTCGACACCCTTGATGAGAAACAATTGACTGACAGTATACGGCACTTCAACTTCTAGCTTTTTCTTTCGAGGAGGTTTATATTGACTTGGACGAAACAACTTGATCGAGTTGATTTTCTTGAAATGGAGGTGGGTTAAAGTGAGTAAGCTTGATAGGATAATCCGAATTTGATTTTTGGTGATATAAGTATTCATGGATTGTAACTTTCGAAAAAGTGGTGATAATATCACATACATATTTAGAAGAAACAAACTGGCAATTGAAACTTAGCAGAAACGTACTGCCAACGATGTACTAAAATATGAAAAATTCACTGTCGAATGTTTTGTCCTTCAAACTTTAAAGCAGACAACCCATCGGCCATCACCAAATCCAATTGACTCTTTCTCTCTCCTCTCTCTAGACAGTCTCACTGTATATACGTACATATGCCTAACTTCGTTTGAACTGCATTATTTTTTTTATTCTCATTTTTTTATTTATTTTTAACCGCACATTATTCAATAGAATAATATTTTCTATCAGACCAATAATATTTTTTTTTTTAACCACATGTTCTCTGCTAATCTACTATTATAAAATACATTATTCCAAAATATCTTGGCTCAAACACACGTTGAACATTTGCTGCTGCTTTTTTCTTTCTGGGTAAGATTCAATTTTTTTCTGCTTTTTCTTTCATAAAACCCACAATGTGAATGGTGGAAAAAGGGTTTTGGACGAATATGTAATTATCTAAATTTTCTATTAATTATTATCTTTAACTTCTGTGCATATAAAGCACGCACCTTTTCCTTTTCCATTCATTACGCTGCTTCTGTCTACTAAAGCTATTCCTTTCACGCATTTCTTCGTGTTCATCCATCTGTAAGTCGTAGAAGAATTGTTTGTGCAAAACCCACTACATTTACTTGCTTAATTTAGTCGAATTAATTTGATTACTTATAGTTAGTAGAAACTAAATGACTACAATTTTTTGCTTTAGTTATAATTCATGGATTTACCTTTCCCACATTGTTTTGATTAACGACTTATATGAAGTTAGTGACTACAGATTTGATCCAGGAACGTTATTGCTACCTAAATTCCCAAGTTCGCTAGTGGTATTTTATGCAGATTTCAGCGAATTGGGATTTATACAATGTGCTTTACTCATTATTTGACCTTTTAATTCTGTATATATCTATAAGAATCTGTTATTTGATTTGCAATCGTGTAATCTGCTTCTTGATTTGCTATGCTTTATAAGAATCTATTTAGGAACAATGTAAGGTTGAAATTGATATCTAGCCACTGGGTTCTGAAGCCTTTTAACATCGTTTTTAAGTATTAACTTACAAGGTGTAATGTTTCTGTATTAACACATGAGCAGGGTAGAGAGCTACTTTTCCAGTCAAGTAAGACGGGAAGAATGAACTTGAGGCGGCTTCTGGGATCAAAATGGATACAGTTTTGTAATCTGTTAAAGGTGAACTAGTTTTCTTCATTTTTTCTTGTTTATTGGATTGGAGTCCCAGCGTGATTTCATGGCTGTTGCATTGTAATATTATTGGATTTGGCTTTGTACTGAATCTGGTAATCAATTTTTCCTTCAGTTTTCTCAGCCCACTCCTCAGAAAACATTGCGAGATAAAGCAATAGCAGTGGCAGGAAGAGTTACTATAAAGAAGGATGGAGAACATTCGAAGGTTTCTTGTCCTGTGTGTTTGGATGTAATTCGGACGCCCCTTGATTCTGATACGAGGATGACACTAGCAGTGCACTTGAGTCTGTGGCACCCTGACGATGTTAAGTTGCAGTGGGTAATTATGCAGAACAAAAACCAATCAAATCTTCATCTACCTTCACTTGTCCTCGGAGTTGGAATTGCTGCTGGGATTGGAGCCCTTTTATCTCTTTCAGCAAAAAATCATCCTCGACCTTTTCCTGTTAAGACGGGAAGGTAGTGTATATAAAAGCTCGTATAGTAGTACTGAATGAAATAACGTTTTAAGTGATTCAGCATCAATTTCACCTTTACTTGACATGATCTAGAAATATTTTAAGGGGTTGTTTTCGATCAATGAGAATTTTATCTGAGATTGATTTGAGAGGCAAACAAATTCAAGTTGGTACTGGACTGAAAAAGTGGAAAAAGATTAAAAATAATGGTGTTCTGCCTGTATGTTGTACTGCGAGACTGGTTTACTTTGAGGTTGCTGTTAATACATTAACTACATTTGTTTTCTGTTCATTTTATTTGTTGCCTTTTATATAATTGGTCTTATTGAAATGACTATTGTTGTTTGTTCGTATTAAAGATGGTCAAACCGTGCTGTTTTATTCGAAACGTAACAACCATTGTCTCTGATATGCTCGAGTAGGATAAAATATCTGTTTACATTCTCTTGAAAACAGATAGGAGTAATCTTAGAGTGCAAATTGCTCAAGGAGGGATGTTCTTACAATGATCAGTAAACAGATTTAACCTTGACTCTGTATAGAATTGTCCCGATTATTTAGCAGGTGATGATGTATATCAACTTGGAAATACTCTTTTTTGCATTACACATCGATAAGTTAAGATTTGTCTTACTACTTGGGCACCATCTCCTTCTGGTGGTTTGGTGAACAGGGTGATGTGAAGAGATTGGCTCCGTAAAGTTACCTAAATAGGAATATGGGCTATTGTGGGTGTCAGTTCTGTAAAAGCTAGTAATGACTCTAATTGCATTTCTCATTGTTAAGATTGGACATGTAGAACTGTAATTACTTTGACGTCCTTCTATTACATGTCAGTTTTGTTTTAAAGGTGAGTTTTAGCTAATGTGCAAACATGAAAAATAAATTTTCATTTTGCAACCAGTTCGATGAATTCTTGGGACTCGAGCTCGAACCTATCTATATTGAACATAACTAGGGCTTGAAGTGATCAGTGATTAGTAATTTTATGTTAACTGATACTGTAAGTGCAATGGATCTGTTTCCTAAAGGATCATTTTATCCCTATCATTTGGAGATTTTTCTCAATCCGTCATAGAAACTCTTCTTCCATTTGTTTAATATGAAGATGAGACTGAATCTCGAATCACTACCAAGTGCCAACCATTTGGTGGTAAACGCTCAAAACGCATTTCCTGAATGAGGTCTTTTTCGAAATATATCTAACAAGAAGAGTTGTACGACCTTCATTACGTGTCAAATGTGATGTTGAAGGTGTTGGTTCCCCGCGCCTCGTGGCCTCTGTTTTGCATGTTCATTTTGTATGAGCTTTTAGTTTCATGTCGGAGGTTAGTATTGGCAATAACTTATCGAATCCATCGGCAGGCAAGGACACAACATACATAACACAGAAAGTAAATGAGCCACTACTGAAATTTAGAACTTTGTTAGGCCTAAACAGAGTGGATTAAGGAGTGAACAAGATTGTGATTCTCCAGAAAATTTAGGTTCCTTTCTATGAATACAAACTATAAAAAAGAAAAGTTCATCTTCTCAGTTTTCCCGTGGTTTATTCATTTTACATTACGAATCAAAAGCTCGAAATTCTCATACGAAACTTACGGCCACATTTTAGTTTTGTCCTGCCCTTTGCAAGATCATGCAGCAGCCCTTGTTAAACTGTCACACCAAATGATAAATTTGGCTGCAAAGTCGCATTTCTTACTACGGATCTTTTGCGTGCTCGACTGGCCGTAGCAACTGCCAATTCTGAAATCAGGCTACTGTCTATTCCTGGTGGACTTGAACTTGAAGGAAAACAGAAAATATCAAAGAAATTGTAACAAAGTATTGAAAAAGTGATGCCTCCTTATTTAGAGGGTTTGCCGAGTAATGAAAAGATGAGTGAAATCATAATTGATTCACCATTGGCTTGGATCCTTAAGAACATGGGATAAAGACTGGAACTCGTGGATGCTTGGCTCTAGGATTCATAATTCCATAGTTTTTGTTACCTCTCAACCTTACGAGGCATGCAACGTGGCAATCAACTAAGCAAAGCAAGGGACTGGTCCTTAACTCTCCTTAGCCTCGTCCCTTCACATGTGCCCTCCGAGTTGATTGGGTAGTTGGGCGAACCCCTTTGATGTCTCGCTCGAAGTGATACTTTCGAGGAGAGACAT
>CAIGRN010045644.1:0-19123 GCA_903798345.1 Fraxinus anomala
GTACCAAAGTTAAATTAACCTCAAAACAAACCAAATGAAGAAGAATATCTTTCTTGGCACGCCATGCGTGATAGTTAGTACAGTTCTTCTTCTTATAACCTGCAGTTCCACAAAAGAAACAGCCACCCTCAATTTGTTCCTTATGTTGTTTCTATTGTGATGTTCTACCCGTAGCTTTCTTATCAGTTTTCCTTTTTTTGTTCCTTTTGTCCTTAGAAGTGGTGACTAAATGAGCACTTTCTGTCTGTCATGCTTCAATCTTTAGTTTTGAAACAATGTGAGACATTTTCATAATGTAATCTCGTATGTTTCCTTTTTCTTTGTACCTTATTGAGATAAGGTTAGCCAAAGTATACTAGTTTCAGCCTTTTCATTCTTGGCAAACCTCTTCTCAAGGTCNCTTATCTGACATAGTGCCCCAAAATGCTTCAAATAGCACGCTTTATGACCATCAAGCTTATGCAGTTCGATTATTTCCACTTTTTTCATCTCTCTCTTGTCATCAGAGGCACTCTTATCAGTAAGTGCAGTAAGTTGATCGATCCGTAAAGTAAGGTCCAAATCCATGACTTCGAGAACAATCATTTTGTTCTCTCGTCATACCTTAAAGTTCATGCCATTAAATATTGGAATTGAATTGATGCGATGAGAGATACTGGTAGCAGATGCTGATACTGAATTAGAGAACGATTAATTGGAAGAGCTCACAATCCTTAATATGCAAATAATAATTTCAAATAATGGTATGGCCCATTACAAGATACCTAGCACAACATTAATATTTAGTCTTTGGACAGAAATATTGACTTGTAAGTAGTACTCTTATTGTAGTGATCAAACATTGACAATAAAGAAAAATGTCAATCAATAAACATTTTTTTGTATCGATTTATTGATCACACGTTAAACCAAATAATTGACAAATGTTTATCACTACAAGTGTATGTGCAATTCGGTCAAATATTAACATTCCTTTGGGTCGATC
The DNA here is from genome assembly GCA_903798345.1 of Fraxinus anomala. NCBI lineage: Eukaryota > Viridiplantae > Streptophyta > Magnoliopsida > Lamiales > Oleaceae > Fraxinus > Fraxinus anomala. The sequence goes on from CAIGRN010045644.1 coordinate 986, forward strand.
AAATATTCGCATGAATAATACACACACAAACACTTTTAAATATTTTAAATTAATTAATTTTCACAAGAGAATTTGTTTTAGCAACATGTTGCTTTAATTAGTTCACTTGTTTATATTATATCTCTCAAAATAGTCATTTGTACCAAAATTTGAAAAAAAAAAAAAAAATCATCGAAGTTGCATATTTGATTAAATTTGAAAATTTAGGGGTCTAAGGGTTAATAATTTAGAATTTTTGAGATTAAAAATTACTTATCTAGAACTTTAGGGGATAATAATTAATTATTCAAAACTTTAGGGATACAAAAATTAATTATTCAAAATTTTATGGGCCAATTTAAATAAATTATGAATTTTTAGGGGCTCAATTACAAAATTCGGAACTTTAATGGCCCAAATTAATTAATTTTCAAACTTTAGAAACTGAATTATTAAACACAGAACTTTAAAGGCCCAATTGGATGAATTTTAACCTTAAGAGGCTAAATAACCAAAGTTTGAAACTTAAGGGGCTTAAACTTTAAAACTTAACCATAATCTAAAATTGCAAACAAGGGGCGGGCTCACTGTAGCATGTCTGCAGCGGCGACGCAGAAAATAGCAACAAAAGCAGTAGCGCCGATTGCATGTTGGGTCATATGAAGGGAGGAAATGAATATAGACAAGGAAAAGGATTTGTTTTTAGTTCACAAATTAAGGGAGGAAATGAATATAGACAAGGAAAAGGATTTGTTCACTTCTTTCATTCTCATATTTATATGCAATTTTTTTTGTTTTAGTGAAGTTTGTATTTACATATGTCCTGAGTATGGATGAAAGTCCATTATTTAATATTTACATAAGTATGTTTGACTCAAGTTTGTTAAATGCCTAAGTTGCAAGGTATACTTCCCATAAATCAGATTGTATGCATAATTGGTTTGTTGTTGTTTCCGTGTTTGTACATGTTCTGCACGTCTTTGCCCACAAGTGTGTGTACTATTAAGACCCCTGATTTTTCACAAAATGTAGAGTTTGTAGGGAAATTGATGAAATGTGCTAGTACAATCCATATTTATAAAAAGATGTGCTATGGGTACATAATGGACACCATAATGGTGTCCATAATGTACACATGGTGGCTCCTTCCCTATTGGGGAGTCGTCTGACGCGATAGGCAACCCTCCAATAGGGGGGCCAATATATGTACATTATGGACACTATTATGGTGTCAATTATGTACACTTAGCATTTTTTATTTATAAATAAGAATATCACTAATTTTTGTATGTCATGCAATTTATAGAACTAAATTATTGAATTAAAATTCATTTATTACCATTTAAGATATGAAGCATTAACTAATAAACTCTTTACGAATTGAAGTTGGACATATCCAACTAGTTCAATTCCAAAATCGAAAATCAATCCAAAAAATTATGAGGGCATTTAATCTATTATCACGAGAAACTATCGTCATAAAAAGTATTAGTTATCATTGTATTATGCCGTAATAAATAACTAAATTTTAATACCTATTATTTGTACATGCACAAACCATTGGGAAACCATTGCAAAAAGATTGGTGGTCCCATGCCGTTGCAAATGCATTATGACACTTACATTTATGATGGACCATTTTCATCACAACATCATTTCGAATACATGTTGCCACGATTTGAGTACTCTATTATGACAATTAATAACCAACACCTTCCACTAGTGCCATCATGCAACTCACCCTTTTGATATTTGGGCATGTGCACAGAACCTGCTCATTTAACGATTACATGGACGGAAAATGTGAGTTTGGACAAAGTTTCAACTAAAACGAAAGCTTAAGGACGTTAACTCCAAAGACAAAAGGTTGGGGATGATTTTATTACCGATGCCAAAGCTTGCGGATGGTGCGCTCAAATTACCCCAATTAAAAAAAAAATTCATGGGTTCGGTCGGGTCAAAGAGGGCTCTTCAAATGCTTTGCTGGGCCGCTAACGTACAAAACGACACCGCTTATTGACCAAAGCCCATTTGCTCAATATGTTCGTGAGAAATCCAATTAGGGCAAGATTTCTCCACTGATTGAATCCCAAATCTGAAATTCATTACCACATACAATAATCCTAACGACCTGAGTGTCTATTACCTATTAAATTCTAGAACTTCTATCAAGGTAATTGATTTCTGTATTGAGATTTCGAACTGTTGGAATGGAATTACTGTTAGTGTTTGCGGTATGTGTAACTAGTCCACGAATATGTTCAATTTGGTATTTCAATTTTATTTGCAGAAATTTGCTGTATTCTCCTTTTTTCTGATTTGTCTAAATTATGAAAAAAGCAACGATCTTGGACAAAGACATTTTTGCAAAATTTTCTCAGCATCGTTTTGTGATAGTGTTAACGGGATACTACTTTATGGAATTGAATTACCGAGGAGCTGGATTTTGTATTTCTTTCGAATAATAGGTCGGCTGCTAGGACCTTCTCTAAGGGTTTGATAGGTGGGCACATGAATGATGGTATCTCTGTTTTTCTTGATGAAACTGGATTTCTTTTTCTTTGTATATTTGATTTTTTTTTTTCTGCATAGGATTCCTCCAGTGGATAAATTTGACATTTTTATATTTGATGTCACTCTTTCAGTCAAGATAAGCAATTCTTCCTTCCATAGAGAAACGGGATTCTTTATACACGTACTTGATGGGCCTTTTCAAAATTTGTTCAGTTAAAACTCAATTACAGTTTTATTTTTCCAATAAAAATATGTACAGCTTCGTCTTGTTTCTAGTTACCATGGGGTTGGTTGCATGACTCCTCTCGTCTCTTCATTCACTCATGAAAGGCATCTGCTGACTATGCTGCTGCTTCTTATTTGGTGATGCTTGTTATTTTTCTATTCTGTTAATATTGATGGTTAGCAACTATAGTTCTTCTAGTGTATTCATTTTCCTCAATGCTCCCCAAATGCCATATTTATATATGTATGTGTGTTATTTATGATTTTATATTGTTGTACCTATGCATACATATATATTTGGTCGTGTATGCATGTGGTTTGCTAAATATACTATTAATATGGATGGCAATTTGACCCAACCTGAACCCCACGGTGCCCCGGCCAGATGGGGCTGTAGGCCAGTTTTGGGGCAAGCTGCCCCGATTATCTAGTTATTATCCTAAAAAGAGTCTTACTAATTAGAATTTATAGAGCCACCCAAACAAAGGATACCATCTTCGGCATGGCAGCTCCGTTACCCATTATTTAATTTGATGCCGTCAACGAGCAATTCGTCTCAATGAATCCAAGAAAGAGTTCTCCTCGGATTCCTATATGTTTATTCTTATGCCTTTTAAAGAAAAAATCTCAAATTTGTTTAGTGCCTGTTTGACATTCATTACTTTATTTTATGATTTGTTGCATGACCATTTTCAACCACATTCACACAATAAAATATTTCACACGTATACCAAAAACTTTTCCCTATTACTTTTTAATCACACACTCTCCTAAAAATCACTATTCAAAACTTTTTTTCTATAATAATAGTTGTCGAACAGGCTCTTAACATCATCTTAGCCCAACATTTTTATGCCTAAACTGAACCAATTACCTAGCCCATTTCCCAATAAATGGGCAATGAACGAAGCAGGATGGGGGCGATAAAATTTTTGGCAGGGCAGGGACGGGGTGCCACGCCCCATTCCCATCCTAAATGTATAGATACGTTAATGTCTACACTAGTGCATTTTTGCTATATTTACGTTTGCAAGTCTTATCTACGTATTAATTTGTTAAGGACGTATTTTCCATTCTGTGATAATTGCTTACCATTGCTGCAGTGCCATTTTTGTGTGGTACACAATGAAATGCCACCTTGTTCATCATTGTTAAGCCCTGTTTAGGAATCTTTAGCTGATTTCCGAACAACTTGTAAACCATTTTTTGCAAATTTAGGGCCAGCTAGAAATCTTGGAACTTGGTTGTCTGTTCAATTTTTCTTAATTGATTTGTGCTAAAATGGATATTGAATCAGCCTGATTCTACCATGAAAGTTATTATTAACTGTTTCCCGACCCAAATTTGGACAGATCTTGGTAAAGTTGTTAAGAGTTATAAATATATTATTCCTCCAAATCCATTTTATGGCTAAAAGCACCAGAGACCTTGTCAGATTTTATTTAAAAACAACTCATTTTTAGAACAATGGGACTCTTGATTTAGTTAATATCTGGATCATGTGGAATATCCAGGTTCTGGTGTCTTACTAAACGTGAGCCACATCTATCTGGGACATACCTGTCATAAATTAAACTAATTTTTTACTGAAGCATATTTTGTTCCTTTTTTTGTAATTGTAGAAGCTTTTTTATTATTATTATTTTTTTTTTGGAATTGTGAAAAAGACTGTGTAGCAATAAGGTTTGGCCCAAACACTTACACACGAATGACTAAAAATTGCCTTAACTTTTTATGTCACGTCTCTTTCTTGTGCCATTCATCTGCTTCCTTTGTGGCTGAAAGACTGTATATAGTGATACTTGACTACTTGAGATTATTTAACCCCTCTCCACAGGCAGAGGATGTTATATTTTGATTTTCAACTCAATACCCTATTTTATGTGTTAAGAGTCTGAGGGATGTTCTTGGAAGTCTTTGATTTTGAGGAAGTCAGTTAGAAGGCCGAGTAGAGGGGAAATCAATTGATAAACACTGTTTCAGTGTTTCTAGGTTCATGATGGCATAACTACTCTTTGTTCATCAATTACAGGAAAGGTTTGGTTCATCTTGCTTTTGCAACTTCTGAGCCATTATTAAGAGCTTTCAGGAGAAAGGTTGACTGTTTTGGAAGCAATGGATCGTGGCCACTATGGTCCTCAGCAAGGATGGGAAAATAACAGCGTAATTGTGGTTTTCTTTTAATCACATTTATGGGATGATATGCAAAATTAGGCTCATGTGATTGTCCATTTTTTTCCGGCATCTCATCCTTAGAGGACATGAGAGAAGCCATGGGACAGTGAGGATGTGGAATCGATTTGCCTACCTTGAACCATGATTATTAGTTGCTGATATAGCTTATTCTCTTGAATCCACAGGCTTTGGAGGGGTATGGCGCTGTTCATGATTCACACTTCAGGTGGGTGATTACTGATGCTTATCGCCAAATGGGTAAATGTTTCTCAAGTATGAGCTCTAGATGCTTACTTTTCTTTCCTTGCTGATGGAGTTCAGATGGGATTCTTAGCTAACATTACATGATGGCTATTTATTTATTTTTATCTGCTTTGCCTTTGATGGTATTAAGACATTTAAATGGTCGACTTTGTATGCCATATCTTTCGTGCTCCATACACTGTACTCCTTTTCTATTACTTTCACTTCTCTTCTATCGGCTCGTCTCATATTCTTTTGGCAGGGCTGGTGACCCTCATGATGATAGGAGGTATGTAGATGAAAGGTTCTTGAGGGACAATGTTTACCCAAGGGGTGACTTTCCCGGGGACATATTGGAGAGGGATAACTATCCACCTCCACCACCAACAGCTGGCATGTGGCCTCAAACAAGGAGGAGAAACTATGAAGAAGAATATTCTTTTGAGAGGGATTATAGACGACGAGAGAAGCCGTATGTTGATTTATTTATCAAATGAGCTCTTTTTTTGAAGCTGATAAGTATCATAAAACCGACGCATTCTGGAATATGATAAATTCCTGATGGTTATTCAGTATTAACAATGGTTGAGATCATCGATTTGACAGGCCTGCTAGATATGGAGAGCGTGAACGTGATGATTACGGATATGATGATTATGACTACAGATCTCGTTTTTCGCGTCAGAGTAGGGAGGACAGTCGTGAAAGAGATTTTCAGCATGGGAGACACAGTTATGATTCTGACTATGATAGAGGCAATAGGAGAGAGAGTAACTGGAGGAGGCATGAATCTCATGAACGAGAGCGTGACAATAGAGACCTGAGTCGGGAAAGGGATGAAAGCCCATACAGAAGGCACGATCACTCTCGTTCTCGTTCACGTTCTCATGGTCATGATGATCGTGCACGGTCTAGGTCTCCTCGAGGCCGGAGTCATGGTCGAAGTCTTAGAGAAGATGGTTATGATGATGGTCGGCACGAGAGAAGTGGCAGACGAAGTGATCGTGAAGATAGACATCAGCATGACCATTACTCTGTTGTATGTTCTATTTTCTCCTGGTAACTCGGTTATTTTTTGCAGTTCGCTAGATTCAAGCCTTGAACAGTGTGCTGTCTCTTTATAGGCTCCCTCTGCTACTGTCGTTGTGAAGGGTCTTACTCAAAAGACAACTGAAGAAGATTTATACCAGATCCTTGTAATTCCTCTTATTCTTCCCCACCCTTTCAAATATTTGTTATGGACACTACATGTGTCAATCTCGCTTTGTTTACCCCTTGCACAAACCTTGTTTAATGGTATCAGGTTGAATGGGGACCACTTCGTCATGTCCGTGTGATCAAGGAGCGAAGTTCTGGTATATCTCGTGGATTTGCTTTTATCGATTTCCCTTCTGTGGTACGTAACTTCTGATATCCTGTCTATACATATGATAATTGTGGAATGCTGAAACTTCTTATTGTTGTAAAACAGGATGCAGCACAAGCAATGATGACTAAGCTTGGGGATGAAGGTCTTCTTGTAGATGGCAGGAACCTCTTCTTTGAATACAGGTATATATACCTAACTTTTGTGATTGGTACTTAAGGAGCCAACTTGCATAATTTCAGTTTATTTGCATTGAGGTGACCAAGCTGATGAATAGATTGAATGACTTAGTGTATTAGGCATTGGCTGGTGCAGTAGTTTATCTTCTGCCGGGTTTACTTCAGATTATTCAAAATTTAGAGGTGGGGTCCTTTTATTTTTTAGCATGACACATTACTTGTGGACCCTTGATAAAAAAAATTGAATTGGTAGGTTTCTATCTACCACTTCTATGATGCATCGATACGGATACGTGTGTTCGACATGACACGTGTCGGATACTTTGACATGCGATTTTACTGACACGACACGTTGCCGACACATTAATTAAAATTTTTAAAATTCTTAATTTATATAGTATAAATTTAATTTTATACTTGTTATTAATTTTTCTGGTTGAAATTTTTTAAATATGAATACCTATTTGTTATTTAATAATAACGAGTTAAAAATATATAATGGCCTTGTTTGATTCCCATTTTTTGCAAAATACATTTTTCTGTCTCTTCTTTTCAATCACACATTCTTCAATAATATTACACGCAAATTCAAAACTTTTCTTTATTTTTTAACCACATATTCTCTATCAATATCCTATTTCAAAATGCATTCTTAATCTTTTAATGGGGCTCAAACAGGCTCAATATTTTTTATAAAAAAAATAAAAATAAAAATGACCATGGTAGAGTAGAGTGAGTATCAGAGGTTCGACCCGTGTCGAATATGGACACGGACACACTATCCTAGTTAAAATGTTCGTGAAACCCAGTACCACTTCTTCCTAGTGCATATAACTATAAATGCTTTTGGATTCTTCTTGGCATGTAGCTTACATGAAAGTCCAGTTCAATTGATTTTGCTGTATTTTTTATATGGACTTGTTCTATCCCCTGCATCCTTTTTTATCTTCCCTCATTGTGCTGTTCATCATCTATTTTAGTATCAAAACTCACCTTTTCCTTTGTCATGTTTCTTTACATTTTTGTTCTTTATCTTTCTCCACCCTCTTAATGCTACAACACCTCGGCATATGGAGATGAGTTTTAGGGCTACGTTAATTGGTTTGACCTTTTTTTCAATCTGCATGCAGAATATGAATTAGTGTCTAAATATTTGTAAATTTCCGTACATGCTGTTAAATTTATTGCATTGTAATCAATCCATGTTGATTCTGTCCTGGCAAATTTATGCCAACAAGTAAAAATATCTGTACCAAATATTTTCAATTGTCATTATAAAATTGACTTTTGTTGCAGTAGTAAACCAACTGGGGGGGTTAGTGAGCCGCTTGGAACCGATCATGCATCAAGATCAAGCCATGGTCGAAGAAGTATCACCGTACCATCTGATTGGATGTGCACTATTTGTGATTGTGTCAATTTTGCTCGGCGAACATCCTGTTTTCAGGTTTTCTTTCCCCTCATTTACTTGGAAGTAATACTTTCTCACATTAATACCCCATCATCGTCTTTTTGGACTGTGATGTGACAGTTTTTATTAGAGCTTATCTTTCTAGATTTTTGTAAGCAGAATTTGTCAAAGTTCATGAGTTCATGTATTGCCAGGTGGATACAATAGTTAGGCCTGGTGATCATGTGTATTATTGCTTCTGGCTGTCTCAATATAAAGCTCATGCATTCAATTTCAATTGTGGATAATCTTTGGTCTTCAGTCAGAATTCACATTGTTTTTGTCTAACTGTGGATATCAAACTAACAATAACAAGAGGGATTGCACAGATGCATGAAGAGAAGCTTTCTCAGCTTAGATGATTGAACTTTGTCCACAAGTAATTTTTACCAAGTAATTGTGATTTTTTTCATCTGTTGAATCAGTGTAATGAGCCAAGAATGGAAGATGCTCCCCCAGCTGATATGACATCGTCAAATCCCACTCCTATTGGGAAGAGAGGAGAAATAGGTTAGTTGTACACACACCAGTTCTCTGAAACGGCATTTATATCATATTTTCTATGTTGATATATTTCAGGTGCTACTCTTGTTAGTTGTAAATGCACTAGTTTTCTCAACTGGCATGACAAGCATGTATTGAACATTTTCTATGTTGATGTGTTTCAGGTCCTACCCATGTTCTTGTTGTTCGTGGATTGGATGAAAATGCAGATGAGGAAATGCTTCGTTATGAATTTTCTAAACACGCTCCTCTTAAGGTGTGGTGCAGTATTTGCTTCCATTGTTGTTAGTATTATCTGTTTATTCTTTCATTCAGGAGCTGTATTGATTTTAACACTTGCAGGATCTGCGACTTGTTAGAGACAAATTCACTCACATCTCAAGAGGATTTGCTTTCGTTCATTTTCATTCGGTAAGTTTATCTGCATCTATTGTTTGTGGTGCAACTATTTGGTATTTTCTCCGACAGGTGAATATGGTAAAGACATTTTATTGTTATTGTGATTTTTAATAAGAAATAATTTGTTGTTAGTTGGAATGAGATAAGAGATACGCCTATGTTAAGATGGACATTAGCTTTTTTTCAAATATGACACAGTTATGATGTTCCATGTCATTTTTAGTGGAATATATCCGGTGCTCTCTTTAGTAACTGTTCCAGGTTTAACTGAACTGAACTCTCTTCTCCTCTTGCTTAATATCTGAAGGCGATTTTCTTTGTAGACTGCTTTTTATTATGGATCTTTTTCAGCCTTTTAAGCTGGTTAAGATTTTAATTTCCCTTCAAAACTCATCCTCTGGGCCATATATTGCTTTATCTAGATGTATTATTGTTGTGTCAATAATGTATTCAGTTTTGTTTACTTATTTTCAGGTTGAGGATGCTACTAAAGCCCTTGAAGCAACGAATGGCACCACTCTGGAGAAAAATGGGCAGATTCTTCGAGTTGCCTATGCAAAAAGTATTATTGGAGCTGGATCGGCAATGCCAGGTTCTTCTCAGTCAAGTAGTCTTGCTGCTGCAGCAATTGAAGCAGCAACATTTGCCCAGCAGGTTTTCTACTTAGCCTTTTCCTAGAACATATGCATTCTTTACATGTAATTGCTGTACATGGTCCACATATCTAGGTTGACCTATGTTTTTGTCATTAGGTTGACCTATGTTTTTGTCATTTTTTGCTTTGAAATATTTTTATCCAAGAGAAGAATGGTAGTGGGAATTAATTTAGTTATATAAATTTGGTGAATTGATGCAATTCACTAACAATTTCGTTGCCCTTTGAGCTCATATTTCTTTATTATGATAGTGGAAATCAACTTATATAAATTTAGTGGATACGGGCTATTCACTCTCTGTTTCGTTGCTCTTTAAGCTAATATTCTTTGATTGGGCCATGCACTTATTGTTGGCCGCGTTCAACCCCTAATTATTGCACTGCACTTATTATAAAAGAAGACTTTAATTCTCAACTTTCTGCCCAATAGCTGTTTTAGACCTGCTGCATAGCCCAACAGGTGGAAACCAAACATGCACTAAATGTGTAAATTTAATACTGGCAGAATGTTGATATTTTCAGTTCCTACATTAAGATCAGAAATGAAGTTTTCTCATTTGGGTTTTTGGGGTTATCATGCACAGATCTGATTATAAATTGCTCAAAAAAGTGCAGCTATTATTGTTCCTTTATTATGTGTTAGAGATGTACATTCAGCTTATTTGTTAGTTTTACTTGCTTTAACTATGGCAACAAAATCATGTTTTTATCAATGCAAGTAGAGAATTTTGTGCTTATGTGTGCTGGCTAATTATTCTTTTTTTAATTCCTTATAGTACGATGCTGTTGGGTGGACACCTAAAGAATACGATCCTGATGATAAACAATCTGCTGATGAGCAAGAGCAGGGCAGACAAAACACAGTTCAAAAGGATCCTTCAGCGCCTCGATCTGGTTTTGTGTGGGACGAAGCCTCTGGTTATTATTATGATGCTGCTTCTGGATTCTACTATGACGGAAATACTGGTTTGTCTCTTCAGAGTCTGATTTCATTCCAAAGGTTCCTTTTTAGTATTTCTATTTGTAAATGTTTGAAAAGATCCCTTAACTCATGCAAGTCTTGATCCTTTATTATGTGAATTATGTGTTTATGTATGTGGATTTGATCAAGGGATGATTAGGGTGTAGCAATGCACCAACTGTGAGTGCCAGAAAAAGATTTATGTAGTCAACCCAAATTCATTGGGAAAGGATTAGTTTGTTGTTATTCATTTTAAGTTCGTTTCAATGATCGGTATCCTGTTTCTTCCGATTCTTTATGAGATTTAGATTGTTTTTAATTTAAGAATCAAGAAATTAGGAACTAAATGGTGGGGCGTATTTGAATTTTTCGAATTAATCTGAAATATAACATTTATTATATACCAGCATGAGTCGCGTTGACAAGTCCAAATAATATAGCATGTCAGACATCTTTGCTACAAATTTATGCTTCTTAAGAAAGGAGAAAATAAATCTAACATTAGAAGATCCAGCAAGGAATATGCATCTTAAGCATTTGGCCCTTTTTCTGATTGTGGATGTGGAAATGCTATTATCTATCTCATTAGCCTAGTTTTCTATTTGTAATGTACCTCTTGCTTTTTTGCTGCATTCTTGCTTGCCTCCCCCACCCCCTCCCTCACCCCCCTTTCAGATTTTGTTGTTTAGCTCCGCATATACATTTTTGGGCCTGATTTTTTGGTAATATATCAAATGCCCCGCTCCTTTTTTTTCCCTCGTCTTTCTTGAGTTCTGCATTATTTCTCATTTGATTTTGAATTCATTTCTTGTGCTCATTTTCCTAAATAGAATTTGCTCCTTTTTGTTACAACGGTATATTATTATTTTAGAATGCACTAATCTCTACCTTTATATCTTTTAAATGCTTAGAAAGTAGGGTTGAACAATGAAACCGTCAAAACGCAAAATCGAACCAAAATTGATTTTCAAAACTGTTGATTTGGGTCCACGTGGATCCGTTAGCGTTTTGGTTTTGAACCGAAGCAAACAGTTTCGAAGTGGTTTGGTTTATGTTTCAATCTTTGCACAGTTTATAATTGAAAAAAAAAAAAAATTAATTTAAATTTTATCCGACCCAATTCAAACTAAAAACATCCCACTTAAAAAGATAAATCTATATTAGACATAATACAATCAAACTCAATACTCAAATAGACAATTATGCATTCCAATTAAATGGTTGTTATGAAAATTTGACCAATGAGTCTTTCGACGTACTACTTTAGTGAAAATTCAAAGCAAATAAGTGCAAGATTGTTCCCCAAATACAATTATTTTCGAGTCTACATTCACTACTAGTGGTAGAATTCTTGATTCTTTTAGGAGTTACGTTAAGTGAAAATATGTTTGAGGCAGTGATTCGCTTTAAAAATTAGTTTTATAGTAAGAAACCTGTAGTGATTCGTTAATATTTGGATGAGGTAGAAGCATTGAATGATTCACAAAATATTATTAAAAGTATTATTCTATTTGATCTTTCTATTCATTTTCTTTTATTAGTTATTTTATATTATTCAACTATAATCATTGAGTTCATGTATTATATTTTTTGTTTTATGGAGAGAATGAATCATGTGTTATAATTGTAAATGTTGCGCCAATTAGTATCGACTAAAAATTTAAAATATTTCTATCATGTTGTTGCATTACAATGATTAGAATTATAGAACTTTGATTTGTAATATTTTCAATAATATTATTTATGTTTTAACGTGAAATTTTATATTAATATTTATGATTTAACTTATTCGATATATGTTATTTTTTTCTTTGTTAAACATGGTTTTAATCTGAACAAAACCGAAAAAATTGGTTTGGATTGGTTTGGTTTAGAAATTGAAGTGGTTTGGTTTTGTTTGAAAAAATTCCAGATCTCTTGAAGTGGTTTGGCTTGAAAACTTGTCGCAAACCTCCCAAGCCGAACCGTGTTCACCCCAATTAGAAAGCATGAGAATATCTTGCCACCCTATTTTATCTCTACTTGTGTTTTTTATTCGCACTTAAATTGCTGGGAGTATCTTCATTCACCTATAATATATCTTGGGACAAACATGTATGATCACAGAACCAGCTTCTTGACTTGGTTCATCTTCCAAAATCGATATTCGTTGGCTGACAAATGTAAATGTTACTTATAACATTACTGAGGTTTGTTTTAATGGGGTTTCTGAAAATGAAGAAATGAGGACGAACTTAAGAAGAATTAGTCTGCTGAAGTTCATGAACAATTGTAGTTAATCATTGTGGAATGTTTTTTGTCTCGTGGATATTTCCCACTTTATATGATCTAGATTTCAAATTTAATTTATCCAATGTTGCATTTTGCAGGTTTATATTATGATGGCAACAATGGCATCTGGTATACTTATGATCACCAAACTCAGCAATATATCCCTTGTGCTGATCAGAATGACAAAACTGCTGAAAAGCAAAGTGAAACTTCAAATGCATCTGATGGTCCCAATAGTAAAAAAATTGTTATATCTGCACCAGCTGCTACAATAACGTCGAATGAGAAAGCTGCTTCATTACCAGATACTGTCCAGGCTGCTGCTGCTGCAGCAATAGCAGCTGAAAAGAAAGAGAAGGAGAAATTAAAAGAAATAAGAATTGCTTCTAAAAGCAGCATTCTTGCTAACAAGAAGAAGATGAGTAATGTTCTTACCATGTGGAAGCAAAGGAGTCATGAAGGACAAGCACCACGAGTGGCACTTGATGACAATCAGCCATCTGTCGCAGTTGAGGAGAGATCTAATGCAGCACCATCCACAAAAAGCAAGTTCAAAAGCGACGTGCCGAGTACAAAAGAGAAAGCTATGGCCTCTTCAGGATTTACAGCAAATGCCCCAACCCAATCTGCTGCTTTGGAATCTGTAGACAGGGCCAGACCCATGATTTCTGGTTCTAGTGGATCCTTAAAAGGGGTTATAAGGAGTTCTGGAATGGGGGTGGTGAAATCGGATACTTTATATACAGGATCAATAGGAGGTGCTTCCACTTCTTCGATCAGTACATCTTCAGGTCCATCTTCGCTGACGTTCGCAGATGCCTCGACAACAGTGACACCATTCAGAACAGGTGCTTCTGCACTGGGTTCTTATGCATCATCTGTTGCTGCTGGAAGTGGTAAGAGAAGGTTTTCAGAGATGCCATCTTCTGCTCTCTCAAATAAGGAACAGCCCCAAACTACCTACAGAGATCGAGCAGCTGAACGTAGAAGTTTGTATGGTTCATCATCATCTTTCGGGGATGACCAATCTGATGTCGGAGATTCCAGTAAGTGTATCTTGATTTTGTGTCATGTGCCGTTCTTTTCTTATTGTTCTATCTCTAATCATTAAACTCCAGAGTTTACTTTTGCATCTAGCATTTCCATACGCTGTATGATTGCTCTGTGATTAACAGAATTAAGTTGTGATGGGCAATGGTTGAATAGTCTGCTATGGCTTCAAACTTTGCCTGGTGCAAATATATATGAAAACTTAAGATGGATAAGATTCCAATGGTCGATTGCTAGTTTTATTCTCTCTTTGGAATCCATATTGACTTGTTAGAAAATTTTGTTCTTGTTATTGCTGCTGGACATCCAAGATCGCGATTCAACATTTAAAAGGGGTTCTTTGGATTCCATGCCTTTCCCTCCTGGTGTTGGAGGTGGACGAGTTGCTGGAGATGCAAATAATCAGAACTATGAAGTGATCACAGCAGACAGGGCAATTGATGAAACTAATGTGGGGAACAGGATGCTTCGCAGCATGGGCTGGCATGAAGGCTCGGTACCAATTCTCTTCCTGCACTACATAACTTTTGTGTTGGTTTTACTTAAAAAGCAAATTTCATTGTGCAAATAAAATTTATGACTATAATACGTCTATACAGTGCAATATCAATTGGTTTTCTTTTCGGATTTCACCCATTTCTTGCAGGTTTTACAAAGCTCATGAGCTTGTCAAACTTTATTTTTATCCACACATTCCATAGGACCCATAACTTTTACTTACTTTTTAACTATACATTCCTTGAAACCCATTACTTATAAGAAAAAAGCTCTAGCCAAGCAAGCACCTCATAGATTCAGTTGTAAACTAAAAACTTGCAAGTGTAGGCAAAACACAGCATGATTCTCTTTTGGAGATTCACTTACATCAAACTGTAGACGTCCATCAGCTCTAAAGTGACAGTGGCAATACATTTTTGTTTATTTCAGTATCTGACTATGCCTTCGGGGATTTTTGTTTGGTTTCTCTGTGTTGATCATATATCTAGGGATTGGGAAAAGACAGAAGTGGCATGGTAGAGCCTGTCCAAGCTCAGGCCATGGATACTAGAGCTGGACTAGGGAGTCAGCCGAAGAAGTTGGATCCAAAACTCGAAGTGCAGGCGGGAGATAGTTACAGAGCTGTTATTCAAAAGAAGGCCATTGCCCGGTTTAGGGAAATGTCATAGCGAGTTGACAAAGACAGCTTTATATTCTCTGTGCTCTGCTATTCATTTTCCCTTTCGAGTTGCTGTTTGTAGAACTAGTGAAAGTTGTTATAATGTAAATCAATTAGATGTTTCTGTCCTGAGTGCATTGTGTCAATTACTGCTTTATGTTGAATTGGAAGTTACTTGAATAAATCTTAATCCTTACTGAAATTTTTACATTCTTAAGTCCAATGTTGAGTCCATGGGTTTATCTATCATTTTTTCCAAGATTTGCTTTAAACTGTTTAGAATGCATATTCAATTGGAAACATGTTAAGGTTATGATTGTCCAAAATTTAGGCATATGAAGTTCTCTTTGGAGATTTATCTAGCCATATTGGAACTAGCATAATATTAACAAGATGAGCTATTTGTTATCTTAGTTTATAAAATTAACATATAAAATTCAATCAGATGGAAAGATCTTTACTTACAGACTGAAGACGGCGGACTTGGTTTTAGGAGATTACAGGACATCGTTGATACTTTATCCCTGAAGCTATGGTGGCTTTTTCACTCAACGCTCACAAAAATCGTTGTGGGCTCAATTCTTATTGAACAAATATTGTATGGGGACTCGTCATCTTCTCGCATATGTTCCTTATTCAGCATAACATATTTGGAGGAGGTCGAAACTAGTTGGACTTAAGGTCGAGCCACACATTGCTTGACACCTTGGTACTAGTCGGATCTTCTTTTGTCATGATTGTTGAATGGACGAGGCCATTTTGGTGACCTTATCCCCCCACCAATCGCACTATTTTGTGAGGGTCCAGGATTTCTATGATGGCTCAGGATGGAACATTATACGATTGTTACAGGTTCTCCCTTTATCCATGGTTGAGCAGATTGGAGTTATACCTCTACAGGATCATGTTCTTGATTGAATTTTTTGGAAGGATGCATCATATGGTAATTTTGCTACCAAGTCAACGTAGCAACTAGTCCGTTCTTATTGACAGCCTTAGGACTCATACAGGCTAATGTGGAGTTCCATTTTACCTATTATTATTTCTTTCATTTGTTGGAGACTGTAGTAAGATTTGATATCGGTCGATGTAGCCATTCAAAAGAGGATTGGTTGTCATATGGCCTTTCGATGTCATTGCTACTCGGAGATTGAGACTACTGCACATATTTTCACTGGCAACACTATTTCTGATTAGGTATGGTATCATTTTGGGGCTATATCTGGTGAGGGAGTTAGATCTAGATTCCAAAGATGGAGGTACTTGGGTCACTATGTTCGCAAGGGTCACATTCGCATTGTCATTCCCTGCTTATTTTGGTTATTATGGATTGAGAGGAACAATGTGAAGCACAACGAGATTCGTGTGGAGCCTAGATGGATAATTTGGAGATTCTATCACGTAATTTCATTTCTGCAAAATGGTCGCTTATTTCGACCTATCCATTGGCGGGGTAACTCGACTATTGCATCATCCTTTAGTGTGTCTTTGACTCTTCCTCCCTCTGCATCCCCATTTTAGTTTTTTGGTGCACTCCAAAGGTGGGATCTCATAAGATTAACATCGATGGATGCGTCAATAATGGTTTTGCTACGAGATCCGGATAGACATTGCATTAGGGCATTCTCGGCATCTTATGGAGAATGACTTGTTTTGGAAGTTGAGTTTTGGGGTACCTTGGATGGGATTTCTCTTGCTCGTCGAAACTACTTATCCGACATTTGGGTGGAGATTGACTCATTGGTGGCCATTTACTACATCACTAGGGTTGGAGGACCATAGGCAATTCAGATCATTCTCAGAAGGATCATATATCTTCTCTCTTTTGATCGGGATACTATATCCCACACTTATCGTGAGGGGAACAAGGTCACAGATTCATTAGCATCCGAGGGCTAGGACTAGCGTCATTATTAGGAGTTTGGACCACTTGACCTTTCACAACATATTCGGGTCATTGTACAGATTGATAGATAAGAGCTTCCTACTATTAGAGAACGTTAGTTGAGTTCTCATTTATTTATTTATTTATGTATTGGAAGTAGTAATTCACATTTGATTCCTTTCCTTCTTTTGCTATTTTTTTCGCCTTTGGGAGGTCAGATTATGTCCCTCTTCCTTTTGTTCTCGTGAATATGATTTTATATACACACACACGCGGTTGGGGAATCCGAACCCCCATCGACCTTACAAAAAAAATGAAGTGCGATAGAATTGGAGAGAGATTAATTATTAAGCTAAAATTAATACTTGTAACCTTGGAAATTTGGAATTGCACTTTTGTTTCAAGCTATATTAGAGAAATCAAATGTGTTCTATCATGAAAAAATCTGAGTAGAAAGCTATAAAATAGTACTACCAGAAAATGGGTGCCTTTATTGTCACTACATTTTTATTTTGTCGCAAGATCTTTCTCTTCCTCTACAGATCTCTCAACATTGCTCATTATTGTACTCATATCCTTAGCTTCTTTTTCTGTTACATTTCTTATTTTTGATCTTTTATTAATTTGCATATGTTGTTGCTGAAAATTTGTATTAAAAAATAAAGACTTGTTTGTCCTTCGTATTTTTACTAAAGCAAGAAAGTAAAAAATTAATAAATAGTGTGAAGTAATGTTTGCCTTAATTTTAAAGGTCGCAAGCAAAATATTTAAACGAAAATCATCATAAAATGTGGTTAGACATAAGATTTGACTCATATTATTTTTAGTAGACACTCCATCAAAGTTTAAGCCAATTTTTTTAGTTTTTCACGTTACCTCAACGGCAAGTTTAGATTTTCCAACCTTGTAGACATGTGAGATATACATTGACAGAAGTTGGAGCATGCATAATGATCTCAGCCCCAATTTTTTTTTTTTTACCTAAATGTGCGAACCCACGTAGCAATGGTAGTTACAAAACCCACATAAGATTGAGAAAGCCAAGAAATCAACTTTTAAGCTTGATTCAAAAATATTGAATCAAGGAACCAACACAATCGCCGACAATATGTTGACCCCATGATTA
>CAIGRN010045667.1:0-10570 GCA_903798345.1 Fraxinus anomala
CTTCCAATGTTGTTTTAGATTACAACGAGTTTGGCAAAAAAAATAAAAATAAAAAAAATTAGTTGGTTTTATTTGGTTTGTAATCACGGTATTCCTCCACCACAAGTGGGGTTCTATTAATAAGAGCAAGCCGCTCATTTCAGAAAAAAAAAATAGAGGAAGAAGAAATGCTCATTTTCGAACAATATAAAAATAAGAATAGAAGCTCAAAAAATATCAATTATTCCACTAAAGTCGTAAGATTAACAAGGAGATGTTTTGGACCCGTCGAATCCCAATAACTGATATGAACACAACATGACTGTTTTGCCCATTCGCTTGCATTTTTTCCCTAGGTTCGCATTTCTGTCTAACAATTTTTTCATTATGTAGGGCATGTTTGGCAAAGCTTAAATAATAATTAAAAGTGATCAAACATATTTTTTATCCATACACTTTGCACAACTCACAATTTACTATCCACTTTTATTTACACGCTCTGTAGGAGTAATTAGGGCTCGTACAACTTATGAACACTTAAAATCATTACCAAACATAAATAAAATAGGTTAACTAGAAATTTACAAATTTTGTTCACTAGCAATGTTAATAGTGACATTTATCCGACGATGATGATGATGTAACAAAAATTGAGAAAAATTAATTTGAAAAATGATGCATACTATATGGGAATCATTATTTTTGCAGTTTTAGAATTTTAGTATTATATAAAATTTTAGATTTCTTTTCCTTTGATTAAAGTTTTTGTTTATTACTTATAGCAGTTTTTCAATTAATATCTTATATTAGGACTTTTATTATGGCATTTTGAAATTTCTTTATAGAATTCTATTGCATTGTATAAATAAGACCACTTGAGTCTAGATCTATTAAAATGGAATTTAATAAAAATGAAAAATTGAGTAATCTTAATTATATGTTAAAATTATCAATATTCTTTACGAATCAACGAGTGTTTATTTATGAGCGAATCAATAGAAACTATAAGCTTGTTCGTAATTTTCGTATTCTCAGGCTTCTTTACTTAAAAATTGGAGTTGTTCTTCTTCTTTTGTTAAGTGAAATTTTGTTGTTTGACATGAGTATAATTATAGTATCAAAATAAACTTTTAACTTGACTAATATATATATAGAGTTTAGTTTAATCTAAATAGTGGTTGTTGGGTTTTTTAATACTCAATAAATCTCGGACGTTAATGTTAAACCGATGTTGGATAATTTACATCGATACCTTAGTGATGGCTCGACTCGAAAATAACTTCGGGTCACTAGAATCAATTTAATTGAGTTAATGTTGCTCGTGGTCGAACACTCGTAGATGACTCAAGTTGTGATTATTAGTTAGATGGTGATATATGTTGGCCCATTTATAATCGGTTAGTTGTCGTCTTTAAATGGCAGCCCATTTAATGAACTTTGACTCAATTGGAGTGATCTAACTAGTGCTATATATATCCATCTCTTTTAGAGGGTGTGATGGTGCAAATGAGAGAAAAATGTTTGCTTTGTGCTTGAAGAAAAATTCAGTGGCTGCCATTTGTGTTCACCCATTTTGTGCCTATTCTTCCACTTTTTCTCTCGTCTTTGTTGCTTGCAAATTACCATCATCAAGTATACCCTTTGTGGGTGAGTAAACTTGTGGCAATCAAGTGGGTAAAGTTATGGGTCAAGCTTTATCGGTTGGTGTTTGTTTGGCTAATTAAACTGAGTCAAGATCAAGATTTAGAAGATTTCCGCAATAGTGAATCTTGAAGATTTTTTTAAGCCCTATCTGGTTTTGTTAAAAATCAAATTTTTAGTAGATTTTGATAAATGTAGGTTAAATATATATTATTGAAAAGTTGATAAAAGTTGTAGGTTCCATTAAATTTTTTGACTTAAATTCTTATCAATTTTTTAGTTGAACCAAACGAAAGTAAATAAAATACCCCTTCAGCATTTCGTACCCCACATGTTTCTTTAAAAATAAAAATAAAAAAATCGCGTTTCTAGTGTCGTACATTGTCACATTTTCCGTTACTGTCATCTTCATTGAAAAAGCAAGAAGAATAATAATGTCCCCACCATTATGATGTATACAAGGAGTTTTGAACTTTTCTTCCCCATATATATATATATATATATATATATTCTTCCTTGGACTCTAACTTGAAACGCGTATATTTATTGTACATGACTTTTCATCTCTATTATTTGGAGACAAAAGCATATGTAAATGACAAGGATTTTAGCAGTAGATTAATTCAATGTTTCAGAAATCAACTCGAGCATTGATCTGGAAAAGATAAAGAATATGAGTCGAACTAATGATCTAAAAAATTCACTATATATTTATTTTTTTCAAAAGATGGACTGATTAATTCCAAGTTCACATGCAATTGGACATGATTTCAAATTGTTTCCCAGTGAAGCTGATCGTACAGTCCGAAGACTGGTTGATGTTTTTGCACTTCGATAATTCTATTTGTATATAATTTTGTGCAACTTTGTTGACAAAAAAGCCAAGTGGCTGCCCCTATTGGGGGGGTCTGTTGCGACAGACGCACCCCAATAGGGGGCCGCCACTTGACCTTTTTGTCATTCATTTTGTACAAAATTCTGTACAAATAGCACAACTCTTTTGCACTTTGAACATAATGTTTACAAAAACGATAAAAACATTGTAGTATGTAAAGCATTTTGTCCTTCTTGAATTAACCCACCTTTATAACGTTGAGAATTAGAAATTATAATTATATATAATCCGAAGCATTATGATTTATAGCGGTTCACCTCAATATGAAAATACATCTTCTACCACTACAATAATTAATTATTAATAAAAAAATTACAAGATAAAAAAAAATGAATTAACATATTTTTTCTAACATGTCTTTTGATGATGATATTTTAAACCATAATGACATCTCCTTATTTATAAGAAAAATTAAGACAAAATCAAAATTACAAGTTTGAAATTATTAAATTATTCTTGATAAAATTTTGATATGCATATTGACTTCACGTAAATGCAATAATTAAACTCCACAATTTAATATTTAATAATGACGACCATCCTATCAAAAAATGTGCAAATTTTGTCAGAAGTAGAAGTTTCCGTAATAATTCATCTATTGATGGATTTTTCAACGTTATTGCCATATTCTTTCGTAATGTTATAAACAATACTATAAATATTTTTTTTATTTATTAGATATGTATTTGTCATGAGCATTATGCTAATTCATATGTATAGCCACCATAATGGAACAAGCAAAAGGGATTGACCTAAGCCACCAAGAAAGTCCATTTATGGAACAAGCAAAAGGGATTGACCTAATCCACCAAGAAAGTCCATATATGAGACTAATTGTGTTCAGCCACTCGTCATTTCCTTGAAAGTTAAGGTTGTAAATGAGTCTACTTTGAATAAAAAATCTATAAAACCGGTCACTATTCTGTTACTATTGGAATGACTTGAGAGCTGAGAAAATAAACAAGTTTGGTGAGAGGACGTTGCTCTCGCCCTAGTACCTTTTATATGGGGAAGAAATATTAGGGTGATTTAATTTATGTGTGGGCTACTCAATTTCTCCATAGTATAAAAATTTCACTTTGGGACCTCCAACCCTCAAACTAGCCCAATTTCGGGACGAGTTCACCCTATGTCGATTCGAATTCGAGAGGAAAAAATGCACACTATAATAGGCTCCACAAATTCAACGCTTTGAGAATATTCAAAATATTGTTGATACAATAGTTTTCTCCGCAATTTGTTCTTACAAAATACATAATTCATAAGGTCTTGTTTGATTTTGCCAAAAAATAAAATTGTAACTTTTGATAAAAGTTGATGAAATGTGTGGTTAGAAAATTAATAAAAATTGTAGGTCATATGAAATGTGGGGTTGAAATTATTGTCTGAGTTTGACTTAATTTTTTTGTCTAAACCAAACATGTGCTTATTATGTTATACACCTCAAATCATTACTCAATTAAAGCTCATTCAGAAAAATACAGCATGTTCTAAATTTGTAATAAGAAACAATCACGCTAGATATACATTTTTTTAATATCATTTTTGACATTATGCCAGTTGGCGACAAATGATTGGACAACTTTGAAAAAAAAAAAACAATTTCTTACCCAACACTTTTTGAATTTCAATAGAGTGTACACAAAGTTGTAAACAAAAAGATGTACTCAATACGAAAATATAAAAGTAGAATATATTAGTACTCGAGTACGATATTTACATGTGTTTGAGGTCTCGTAAAATTTATTAAGTCCCTTTAATTAAAAATTAATAAAAAATTAACTCAAAATCAACAATTAATTTTAACCACACATTTCATAGGATATACAAATTTTATCAACTTTTCAACCATATATTTCACGATTTTTATAAAAATCTATTAAAAATCTTATTTTTAATTAAACAAAACAGACCTTAAGAAATATAGCCCATGTTTATCATTTGATAAATGATCATCATTTTTTAAAAACTCATTTTTCCTCAAACTTATTGTTAATCACACATGCTTCCAATAATTTGCCCATATTTAGGCTTTATCAAAAATGAATTATGGGGAAAATATATTTTGGAATAGTGACTTTTTGGAGAACGCGTGATTAAGAAATAAGGAAAATTTTCAATTTTACGTATAATATTATTTTATCGAAGAATGTGTGGTTGAAAATAATAAAAAAATGTATTTTTTTTAATTGGAGCCCAAACAGGTGCGAAATAATTTTACACCTAAACCCAAATTTTTTTCCAACTTTTTAGTCATACATTCTTTAAAAAATTACTATTACAAAACTATTCTTTCAAAAGAAAAAAAGTGGGAGGGGGATGAGGGGCGCTCAAACAAGGACATAACATCCTATGATTTCTTCGTGTCTCCACAATAAATCTACGATCTTGTGGATCTCTGTAATGTGAACATCTTCTAAATCGAAAGGAAAAAGTCATTATGGTAGCTCCACAATAAAATTTACAATCTCCATAATGTGAACACATCTTTAAGCATTCAAAATGTGCTTCAAGGTATTACGCTGTTGAAAAAAATAAAAAATCGTTGCTGTCCGTCTTATTGTAGTTGTTTATTGACTCGTACGTATTTCTTAAAGGCCCAACTGGTTAGGGACGTTGACAGAATTCTATAACTTGTACTTGGAAAAAGTCTCCATTCTATATCTTCTTGATTTGCAGTTTTTATTTGTCAAATTGTTCCGCGTTTTGTTGTTGCGAATTTGACAAGATTACACAATTTAGAGCTGCATTAAGATTTGTTTGATATGATTTTTGCTTCACGTAGAAGAAATTTTAGAGGAATCTACTCTAATTTAATTCAGCTCGAATATGACCAACAAACCCCGATTGTAGTTTCTTTCCCTTGGTAGCGTCTAGCCCTGCATGAGTTGAGAGTCGGCCGAACTAACCAAGTTTAAAAATAATTTATTTACCATAGAGGCGACAAAAACAATATCCAAACATCTTATGATAAATTTGGTAGTATGATTTATATAGTACTAAACAATATTGTAGAAAAAAAATTAAGAATTACCTATTATATTGTGTGGCTTAATCCAATGCCGTAAACTGCAAGTGTTCGTATAGTTAAGTTTGACTTAAGTTATTAAAGTTAAGCCTAGCTTCAGAACTATAATATCTAGGAAATTCCAGTGTGCCCTTCACATTGAAATGAAAAGGGAATTGCAATTCTTAATGGCCCACCAGGACTAACAATTAACTCTAGCTTTATAGGCAATACAATTTCGGGTTGTGCTATGTGTACCATAAGGTACACATAGAGGTGTTGTACCTTATGGTACACATAGCATTTTTCTACAATTTCTTTAAAGAGCTAGCCTATATTGACCTTGATATTGCCACCCTAACTCTTCCCACTCACCAGTGGCGGAGCCAGGATTCAATGGTACGGGCTACTGGATTGGACAGTAGAAAAAAATGAACTATAATCAATTTTTTTAATAAAATTTGGCTTACTAAGAATACAAATATAGAATTTAAATCTACGATCAATTTTAAAGTTCTTCAAATACACGATATGTGGGTGATATGCACACATAAAGTTGGGGTTTCAAATTTGAAATGAAGCTTTTTGTAGGTGGATCAGTTTGTCCCTTTCGATCTCAAACACGTTGGGAGAAATGAAATAATGTGTGGGATGTGAGTGGGTAAGCTATCGTCAGTTTCCCACGGATTCTATCAAGGGGATTGTTCAAGAAGCACGCCCCTTCTATCAAAGGATGTGATTTGCAATTAAGTGAAAGGTTTGGATATGTCTAGTACTAAAAAAGAGTTGAGGATATATTATAACTAATTGCAAAGGTTGAGGACAAAAAGAAAAATTTCCCATAGTTATCTCTATATATGCACAAGTTCTTCACCAAAATATAGGTATCAAAATCTCACACAAAAAGTGTAACTTAAATTTTCCAAGCCATTAGACATGGAGTTCTATGTCTTTCTTCTATCCCTCTTTGTCCTAATCGTGTCCCTCTCACTTCACTTCCTCTTCTACAAGAATAAACCCAGTGCCAGCAGCCTCTCCGGTCCTCTACCGCCTGGCAAAACCGGGTGGCCTGTGGTGGGTGAAAGTCTTGAATTCCTCTCAACCGGATGGAAAGGTCACCCTGAAAAATTCATTTTTGATCGCATAGCCAAGTACTCATCCTATGTCTTTAGGACACATTTACTAGGCGAAAAGGCCGCAGTTTTCTGTGGTGCAAATGGGAACAAGTTCTTGTTTTCAAATGAAAACAAGCTTGTCCAATCATGGTGGCCTAATTCTGTCAACAAAGTTTTCCCATCTTCTACACAAACTTCATCCAAAGAAGAGGCTATTAAGATGAGAAAAATGCTCCCAAATTTCCTAAAACCCGAGGCCTTACAACGATACATTGGTATAATGGATCATATAGCCCAAAGACACTTTTCTGATGGATGGGAAAACAAGAATGAAGTAAAAGTTTTCCCTCTTGCAAATAGATACACTTTTTGGCTTGCTTGTCGTCTGTTTGTAAGCGTCGAAGATCCTAACCACGTAGCAAAATTTGCTGATCCTTTTAATGCATTGGCTTCTGGCCTTATTTCAATCCCCATAGACTTGCCTGGAACTCCATTCAATCGTGCGATCAAGGCCTCAAATTTCATCAGAAAAGAACTTGTAGCCATAATCAAACAACGGAAAATCGATCTGGCAGAAGGGAAGGCATCATCAACACAGGATATATTGTCACACATGCTTTTGACTAGTGATGAAAATGGAAAATTCATGCATGAATTGGATATAGCAGATAAGATTTTGGGTTTGCTTATTGGAGGACATGATACAGCAAGTTCCGCATGCACTTTTATTGTCAAGTTTCTTGCTGAGCTGCCTGAAGTTTATGAAGGAGTCTACAACGGTAAGCTTCTTAACACACACTGTTTTATGAAATTTGCTTAAGATAAATTTTCGAAATCAATCACCGGAGTGCAGGGACGGAGCCAGGATTTTAGAGTTGTCGAGGTAAATTTAAATCGTGGGGGCAGAAAGTGGGTCTGGTGCAGTACTTGTTGGGGGCAACTGTTGCTTGGGTAGGAAGTTTTGAAATTGAGTATGGAGATAGTGTATGGGGACAGCAGATCCCACTGTCCCTACATTAAATTCATCCCTGCCTGAGTGCGTGCAAAATAATCGAAAGTGTCAGAATGTACTCGATATTTACAACACCAATGTAAAAATTATAGTAATAATAAAATATGTAACTCAGAAACAAATTATATTATTTTTTCATAAAAAAATTTTACACATAAATGCAAAAATATTTCTTGTTTTTTAACAAAGCATAAAAATCATTATTTTAAAACACATTTTTTACTCATAAATGGGGTCAAACGGGTGCACCTGTCTGAACATAGGAATTTGCTAAAGACAATTTTTCACAGCAGCCGAAGAGTCAAAAAGGGGCTGCTAAGGAAATTTTCTACCAAACACATTAGAGTCCTGTTTGTTTGTTTGTTTTTTTTTTTTTTTTTTTTTTTNATACAGCTAATTTAACCACTACAATTGGTAGTGTCCCTAAGAAATAGTTTTGATTTAGATAGTACAACCAAATACCAATTTTCAATGAAGATTAATTATATGTCTTACATCCCCCATTTTTTTTTTTTTTTTTATAATTAAAATCAGATTTTTATTAGATTTTAATAAAAGTTGATGGAATATGTGGTTGAAAAATTATGAGTCCCATGAAAATTTTGGTTAAAATTAATTATTAACTTTGACTTGAAATTAAAATCAGATTTTAATTTGTACCATACGGGAGCTAGAGTTATGCTATTTGTGAATTTTTATGACTATTATCAAATATAAATGACATTGAAAATATGTTTAACAGCATGAATTTTATGTTCTTACATATAATTTAATCTGTCACCATATTGGTATATAAGGTGATGATGCATGATCGTCGGTAACTACCCCTTGCCTATTTGTTATAAATGCAGTTGCTTTTCTGGAAATTAAGGCAAAATCTTATTTTTTATTTATTTATTTTTATTGATTTGGTGAAAAATAATTGGGAATGAGTATCTGATTACTGTTTCTTGGTGTACAGAACAAATGGAAATTGCAAATTCAAAAGCCCCAGGTGAATTATTGAACTGGGATGACATTCAGAGAATGAAATATTCATGGAATGTGGCATGTGAAGTGTTAAGACTTGCACCACCCCTGCAGGGTGCTTTCAGAGAAGCCCTTACTGATTTCATGTACAATGGTTTCTCAATTCCCAAGGGATGGAAGGTAAATATTACCTGTCGAGCCGACTCGATTGGTACACTTTAGTCACTCCGTCCATTTCTGTTAGTTAGCGTTTTTAATTCGGATGCAACGCAATCACCACATCACTCACAAACTCGTGTTTGTTATATTGTCCAGTGCAATTGACTTATAAAACCCTATTTCTTTTATTCTTGCAGATATATTGGAGCGCAAACTCGACGCATAGAAACCCAGAATTTTTCGCCGATCCCCTAAAGTTTGATCCTTCAAGATTTGAGGGAAGTGGACCTGCTCCTTACACATTTGTTCCTTTTGGAGGGGGGCCTAGAATGTGCCCTGGAAAAGAGTATGCTCGTTTGGAAATTCTTGTTTTCATGCATCATCTAGTTAAAAGATTCAGGTTTGAGAAAATAATTCCAGATGAGAAAATAGTTGTGAATCCAATGCCAATCCCAGCAAAGGGACTGCCTGTTAGACTTTATCCCCACAAAGCATAAGATTTTTTTAATCCTTTTGAAAAGTTGAGCTGCTGGCTATATAGAGAGATGCATAACATTAATGTTTGCACTGTAATTTTATATTTTGTCTTTAATTTTTCTTTTGCTTTGAAAGAAAATGTACTTCTTTTAATCAAATGTGAGAGCTTAGCACTTTTTGTAATTTTCTGAACTTTTTTTTATTTCGTTTAGGACATATTGGAGAGAAAAAGAAAGAAGAGTGAAATGACTCCTTTGCTTGTGTCTCACAGCTTCCAATTTTTTTTCACTTGTATTTGTCCCATTCATAAGATCTCAATACCAATGCTAGTGGTTGACATGAACAAAACATAAATTTTTAATATCTAAGATAAACAGTTGTTCAATCCTAATTAGGAGGAAGCACTCATTGTCAAAAATATTGTTCCAACTTAAAAATTTGTCTAAATTTTTCAACTTAAAAAATTTGTGCTTAGACTAGGCATTTTTCTTATGGGTTGCTTGACAAAGTTTTTGATAAAATTGTTTTAACGAATTTTGATAAAAAGATGATTTAATTTGTGATTGAAAAATCGATAAAAAATATGTCATATAAAATGTGTGACTAAAATTGATTCGACTTGAACCATAATAGTAAAAAAAATAAAACAAAAAATAAAGGATATCTCACAATATATAGGAACACATATTATTATGTTTATGTTATTAGTTTAAATGTTTATTACATAATGATCTGGTTACATTTTATTACTTTATGTCGTGTTATCTGGCTTTTCAAACGTCAGCCAATGAACACTTGAGGCTCGATTTCTGCCCATTTACCGATCAAAAAAAAAAGAAGTAACTTTTCGCTTAAGTTCCCTCAAAACACGTCACGCTAAAAACACATCATCACAACCTTGAAGATTAACATGTGATTTTTGTCAACCAAAAAAAATGAATTGAAGGAGAAGATTTTTCAAAAGTCACGAAGAAGAGAAAGTCATGTAGAATGAATCGTTTGAGAGACCTCAATGTACACTTATGTTACCTGGCTTCATCTCATCCATTTATTGTAATCGACGACTGAGTTTACATACAAACTAGCACCATCCAGGACTAATTATGTCATGCCCAATTATCCATCACTTGGTCGAATATAAAAGCGTGACAAACGTTTCCACATTAATATTAGGGATAATTAAAGGTTCCAAACATTTCAGATTTTTGCGCACTTTACCCTAACCTTTGATTTGTCTCATCGGAGGTCCTAAACAATTAATAAATATGCGACAGAGGTCCATCTGGACGGATTCCATCCATTTGACCATTAGTCAA
>CAIGRN010045674.1:0-33126 GCA_903798345.1 Fraxinus anomala
TGGGAGTCAGCAGCGAGGGACGTCCTAAAGGGTTCCACGTGGCGATAGAGGAAATAGGCGAGGACGAAATATTATGGCTGAATTTGATGGGGAAAATGAGGCGGTGAGTGTAGGAAGTGATGATTATTATTTGGAAGCTGGCATGGGACGAATGATGAATAGAGAAGGTAGGTTTGATCGAGGGATTGATAGAGATTTGGGGAGCATCAAACTGAATATTCCAGCTTTTTAAGGTCGGAATGACCCTAAAGTTTACTTAGAGTGGGAAAAGAAGGTAAATTGGTGTTTGATTGCCATAATTACTCGAAAAAGAAGAAATTGAAGTTAACGATAGTGGAGTTCACTGATTATGCAATTATTTGGTGAGATCAGTTGGTGACTAGCCGTATGAGGAATTTGGATAGGCCGATTGAGACGTGGGGTGAGTTGAAGGCTTGCATGAGAAAATAGTTTGTACCTGGACATTATTACCATGATCTTCATCATAAATTACAGACTCTTTCTTAGGGGGTTAGGAGTGCGGATGATTACTATGAAGAGATAGAGGTGGCGATGATTAGAGCGAACATAGAGGAGGATCAGGAGGCAACCATAGCTAGGTTTCTGAATGGGTTGAATAGGAATATTGCTAACATAGTAGAGCTGCAGCACTATGTGGAGTTGGAAGACTTGGTGCATGTGGCTATGAAGGTGGAGAGGCAACTCAAACGAAATGAGGTAGCTGGGTTTACCACAAAACCCAAATGGAGTAGTGGTGACAGAAATAATCGAGTGGAGACCAGGGGAAAGGTTGAGGTACCAATGGTTAAGGAGGAGGTGAATAAAAATAAACCAAACATTGAAAATCATGCGGGTAGGTCGAAGGATATTAAATGTTTCAAGTGTTTGGGTTCGGGGCATATAGCTTCACAGTGTCCAAACCGACGGGTGATGATTCTTCTGAAAAATGGAGAGATTGAGTCGGATGATGGGAGTGAGAGTGACAGTATGCCTAAGTTGGAGGATGTTAAAAGTAAAACTTGTGTGGAGTACCCAGTTGCGGAGTCATTAGTGGTGATGCGTGCTCTTACTACACAAGTGAAGGTGGATGATGAGAGCAGCAACAGAAGAATTTGTTTCACACAAGGTGTCACATTAAAAATAAGGTTTGCAGTTTGATTATAGACGGTGGGAATTGTACAAACGTGGCTAGCACGACCTTTGTAGAGAAGTTGAGATTACCTCTTATGAGACACCCTCAACCATACAAATTGGAGTGGCTGAATAATTGTGGGGGAGATACGGGTTACCAAGAGGGCCTTGGTGACTTTCAGCATTGGGCGATATAGTGATGAGGTGTTGTGTGATGTGGTTCCAATGTATGCGAGACATCTCTTATTGGGTAAGCCATGACAATATGATAGGAGAGTGAAGCATGAAGGGTTCACCAATTAGTACAACTTTGTAAAAGATGGAAAATCTATCACACTTGTACCTTTGACACCACAACAGGTCCATGAGGACCAACAAAAATTGAAAAGTGAGCGAGAGAACAAAAATAAAGAACGAAAAAATGAAAACAAGAGAGAAGACAGTAAGGTGCCTGAGAATAAGAAAAAATGAGTAGAGCCATACGAAAGAAAAGAGAGGGAAAAGTCCGATAAGAGAGGAAATTCCAGGGTAAGCTTATATGTAAGAAAAATCGAGTGTGAGAGGGCTTTAGTGAGAACTAACAGTCCCTCCCCAATTTGGATATTTCTTTTTTACAGGACTTCAAGGATTCATTCCATGGGAGGAGTAACAAGGGAGAAGACTGTGACCACGCCGTGGTAACTTATCAAATCTCTATACCTAGGATAGACTATGAGCTTGCATGTAGGAATATGTTTTCACGTGGGATGTCTACTTTGGTACATGAAAATGTTTTCGATAATTCAATGAGGATAGTTAGTCGACCATTCCTTACATGCATGGGAAATTTCTTGCTTCTTTATGATGTACGCTTACTAAATCATGAAGTTCTAGCATGTCACACGGAGTTAACCATATATGATAAGCAATTGGAGTGCATTATGGGTGACTGGATGCATGAATGCCTTTATTTTTTCCACGATAGTCTTACACAGTCTTAGGTTGGAATTATGGAATGTGTTAGGAGTAAATTTAATGTCTACTAATCTCGTCCCACACTCCAATTTGACTAGTAGTTCTAATTCATTAATCTTGTACAATTTCACGTTTTCATCTGTGGGTGTTAGTGTTGGATTTTGTGAGACACAAGTGATGATACGTACGAGATGGGTATGAACCCAGAGGAGGTCAATATTACATCCTAGGAGAGACGGACCATGCCATTTAATTGCAATAATTGAGAATGAAGGTTACAGTTTACTTCTGCTGGGTAAGTCTGTAATATTTAACATTTTCGACATTGCTAATGTTGCTTCATTTGATGTAGGTTCGGATTCGAGGTCGAATCCTTTCGAAGAGAGAAGGGATGATGTGATTTAAATCGAGCATCAAGCGGACGAGAAGAATCGAAGTGCATTGAGAATGAGTCAAGTTCGGGTTTGGGGCTGAGTCGAGGTTCGAGTCGAGGTGAGGAAGCCATGCGATCAAATGTTCAAGCTACTAAGTTCACGGGGACGAAGTCAACAAGTCAAAGACCAAGTTTCATGTTGGGATTGAGGGTTGAAATGAGTTGGAAAAAATCGAAATCGAGAAGCCAAAACAGAAACAAAGTTGAAAGACCATGCGGCCGCATGGTTCTAAAGGCCATGCGGTCGCATGGCCATATATCGAGAACAAAAAGGGGACATCCATGTGGTCTATGCGACTGCATACGATTGCCCTATGCGGTAGCATAGGCCAAATTCTGGTAGGAAATTTTGTTTGTTTTCGAGTTTCCTTATTTCATTAGAATTCCGTATTTTTGGTATCTTTCAGCATTTATTGGACTATATTTCGTACATCTTATGATTATTTAGGGTTTTCATATAAATGGGATTTTCTTTTCATTGTAAAAGAGACTTTTGACATTATTGAAAAAATTATATTAAATTTGAGAGTTTTATTTCTCCATATTTTTGGTGGCTTAAATTTCTAACTTGAACTTATCAAAAGGAGATCGCAGTCCTTTTGTGGCATTCCTAGTTCATGGTTCTTGTTCCGATTAATCAACGGGTCGAATTTCTTATGTATAATCTCGGTTCTTAGTACGGGTCAAACAGCGGGTCGGGTTGATCTTTGCACGACGTGATTTCTAGCTTTCTTGGGTTTGTTCCGTCTTGTTCGTGGGTTCCCAATGTCGTTTCTTGGTTGGGTTCACATCAAATTAATTATCTTTTGTGTGTATTTAGTGGCATGATGGTGAAAAATGATGGAGGCTGCAATGGGAACAGTGTCGTCATGCAAATTTGAAGGGGATGAAAAGTGTCATAATGCAAAATTGAAGTGCGCTCCGTCGATAGCCATATGTTTTTGTTGAACTAGTTCTGCTTTTGCTATTGGAGTGATTGAAGTGACTTATTTTGGAATTCTCTTCTGTAATTCGTCTTTGTTCTTGCTGGAATTTTTATAATTTGTTATTGTTCTAGGTGCTCAAGATTGTCGTGGTGGAGACGACGACGGTTGTTCTCTTCTATAATATTTTTGTTGTTGCTCAGGTGATGCCGATAATTTTAGGGAAGAAGATGAAGTTTGGGAGTCGATGGATGGGGTACAAATTTTAAAATTTTTATTTAATTATTATAATTGTATTTGTTTTCGGAAAAAAAAAAACATAAATTTATCATTTTATCTTTTTCAAATTGGTCAAAGTCCACTTTTTGTTAGCTATCGATCAAAAGAGGTCTGGGTGAATTTTGCAAAAGTAAATGTTCGGGACTGTGGGTAGTACAAATGATATTTGGATAAAGTTTTCAAAAAGATGAAATATTTGAGACCACGGCTACAATTATTAAAAAAATTATTGATGTCCCTTTTTTCAATTTAATTGAAGTTTATTTTTTTGAAATATTTCAAATTTATTTTAAGATATACTATAAAAATAAGAAACTTGTGAAAATGTTTCAAAAATCATATGATAATAATTTTTTTGACTTAATAATTAAAAAATATGTCAATTTCATAATAATACACAATTTATAGTCATAGTCACGTACTAGTTACAAATTGCAAAGCCACAATCACGATGAAACAAATTGACGATCACAATAAGAAATTTAGTCACAAATTATATATATTTTTGGATCGCATATTATTTATTGGTTATTAATAACTCATTTTATTGATCACAAACGTTTTTCATCCCCATCCCCATCCCCCCACCACACTTCACTGACACCACCCATATGACGCTACCACCTCACCACCACCATCTGCACCAACAACAATCACCACCTTCTCAAATCCACAATTAATGCCACCACTACCATACCACTACCTCTATTTCGAACTCCAACCAACCAACCACCACCACCTTGACCTTGACCTTCACCTCCAACCCACCACCACAACCCCCATCACGAATACTCACAGACATACACAACCAGAGATGCTGCTTCACCACCATTACTTCCACCTCCACTACACCGCAACATCACATTGCCACCACATGCACCTCATCTACAACACTGACGATACTGTAGCAATCCAACGACCGCCACCTTGAATCCCTAACTCACCACCATCGCCCAAATTGAACCAGAGGTAGCGAATTGGAGACCTCGACACTATGATAATCCTGCAAACTGAACGGGGCATTGAGATGAGGTATGAAAGGGAGCTGGCTACTATGCTTCGAGGGAAAGAAAAGACCTAGCGATGACGACGACCATAAACAATGCAAATGAGATAGTGAGTACAGATCTTGTGCATCGATCTACCATAAATTTTTGTGAGTGGGGAGGCAGTGGATGGTTTTCAGTGATGGTGGCCG
Source organism: Fraxinus anomala (assembly GCA_903798345.1). NCBI lineage: Eukaryota > Viridiplantae > Streptophyta > Magnoliopsida > Lamiales > Oleaceae > Fraxinus > Fraxinus anomala. The sequence goes on from CAIGRN010045674.1 coordinate 4,919, forward strand.
AGTTGGTGGGGTGGAGGCTGGACAGATTAAGCGGTAGATAACAGAAAGAGAGACTAGATAGGGAGATGGTAGAGAGAGAGAGAGAGTAGCCCACAAATATTTATGTAGGTGTGAGTGGTAGTGTAGCAATGTGGGATGAGATGTGGTGCACCTGATTTTTGAAAGAAAAATTTTTGTACTCGATTATTGAAATAGAAAAAACAGGTGTGTATAATTTCTTCTTTATATTGACGCTATTAATGCCCATTTGAATTGACTTCATCAGGACACTTACTTTTGTTTATGTTTCTATTTTTTGTAAGAAAACTTTTTAATCTTTTATTTTTTCAAATGAACTGCTTAATGCATCCTAAGAGAATTTGCATTATGATTCTATCTAAAGTTATATTCATCTTATCATATGTCTTGTTAACACTGGCTAGTCAACAAGCAGAAATATATTGTTCGTGCAAAACTCACAAGCGTACGAGATCGTTGACAAATAATAGAATTGATGAGTTAAGAGTTATAGTCCCATGAGGAATCAATTTGATTCAAATTTACTAGTTATGTATGGAATTCGAATTGTGTAAAGGAAATAGAAATTTTGATTTGATTTTATGCTAAATTATCTAAGAAATCGGTAAAAAAGTGTTTTATATCAAATTATGGATGATTGTATTGCATTTTGATTCCAATGTTGAATTCTTCAAAATCTTAATGTAATTGACCTTCAATTCCTTGCTAGGAATTGGTCTCCTCTCAAAATATAGCAATTGACCCCGTGTTTTTGATGAATTTGATGATAATATTTTGTATGAAAATGCAATAGAGGTTTTTTTTATGTTGTTAGCCATCGTTCTCTATTTATAAGAGTTAGAAAATAGGTCAAAATCGTATCCAATTCGGGGTTCCAAAAGAGTTTGAATTGTTAAAGGAAACTAAAGATTCGTCTGCGAAAATAGCCCCGCACGCACCAGAAAATAGGTCTAAATAGCGTTCAAATCCACCAATTTGCATTGAGTTTAAATTAACAAACCTAATTAACACAAAATTAAGCTATAACTCATCCCAATCACTAACAAACACTCTAATTTAACACCCCCAAACTTGAACATTTGTAATTAAGCTATAACTCATTCAAATCAATAACAAATACTCTAATTTAATGGTATCACATACCATTTTGTAAATTTTCTTTATTGGAAGATTTGATTAATTTCAACACAATATATCACTCTAATTAACAACCCTACAATTCTATCTAATCTTCCCTTGGTTTCCAGCTAGCACGTCTATTGAGCCCATTTGTACCATTGATGCTGCAAAATTTGCTGCCCACAAACTAGAATTTTTAATGTATTTAACCACTATTTTCAGCTGTTAATGGTCTACTTTCCAGGATTTAATCGGAAGAATGTACCCCATTTCTTTTCTTTAGATTCTTGAAGTACTGAGAGTCGAGCATATGTTCATTTCTTTTTTTCTAACATAGCATTTAGAGGTTGTTAGTTCAATTGCAGACTAAATGGCTTACTATAATGAAGCAATCATGGAAATGCAGCTAAATGAGATCGATTGCTATCCCTGGATTAGTTGCAGCAGCTTTTCTTACATATTTTTTCACTATCTGCTGGCCGATGGACATGAGTTTGCTAGAAACCAAATTTCAAAGATGAAGCAGATGAATGAAGAACCGATATAAGTAAAACTAAAGGTATCAAACAACATATGAGGAATCTCATCTTGTTTAACAATAATGTTTTGCACCTTAAACTATGGGCATTACATGATTGAGCTCGTATATATATATATATATATATAGACATAAATGGAGAAAAAGATAGACAGACAGATGAATTTGTTAATTGACTAACTCAAACTGAAATTACTATTCAATAGATGTGTTGTGAATTTTGGATTGAGTGATAATAACGATAATGGAATAAACAAGAAAATAAACAGCAAGATTTACGTGCAAACCCAATACAGGAAAAAAGCCACAGGCAGAGGATGAGAAAATTCACTATAATAGCAGTTGTTTACAAGATCTTAATACACTCAATTGAAATTTGAAGCTCTCAAGATGTATGAATATCTCTCTATTATGTTATGTTATGTTTTTCTATACAAGTCGTGTCATATATATATATAAACTCTAGTGAACAAGTTGTAGAAGAATATGAGTCCAAAATTGCATCAAAATCAAAAAGGGCTTGGTCTAGATAAGTCTGTTGCTTGAGTGACAGGGTAGCGCTAGGCGAGCGACCAAGTCTCAGGTTGTTTTCTACTGGGCTTGCTCGAGCGTCCAGCTAGCAAAAATGTGGCGACTTTTCCTCCGGTTCATAATTTTGAACTCTTCAAGACTATTCTAATTTAGATTCCAATATCCACTAGAATTTGGGTCAAACCACAACAAATCTCCACCTTGAACCAAATTCCAACACAAAGAATTTCAAGTTACGACTCCATCAATAAACACCTCTCTTCCAAATAAGTCCCAATTGACTAAATCAATGACAAACACTCACTAAGTTCAATCAATGTTCAAACTTAGCAATAGGAAGTTGTTTTGTCATCATATTAGCAAGATTATCCTTGGTATCAACCTTGCTCACTACAATATCACTATGAGCAATCACATCACGCACAAAATGATACCTCACATCAATATGCTTAGTCCTCTAATGAAACATCTGATTCTTAGTCAAGAAAATTATACTTCGACTATCACAGAATACTGTAGACATTTGCAAGTCTTCACTTATTTTACCCATCAATCCTCTCAGCCACATAGCCTCCTTACATGCCTCTGTAATGATCATGTATTCTGCTTCTATTGTAGACAAAGCAACTGTATTTTGCAAAGTAGCTTTTCAGCTGATAGTACAGCCTCCAAGGGTAAACACATACCATGGAAGTTATCTTCTCTTATCAAGATCCCTTGCATAATCTGAATCCATATACCCAATGACTTCATCTGAATTTCTACCAAAAAGCAAACAAGTATTAGAAGAATCCCTCAAGTATCTGAAGATCCATTACATTTTTTTTCGATGTTCCTTGTCAGGATTTGCCATGTATCTGCTAACCGCACTAACTGTATGTGCCAAATCAGGTCTTGTACAAACCATAATATACATAAGAGAACCAATTGCATTGGAATAAGGAACCCGAGACATGCAATCAATGTCTTCATCTGACTGAGGATACAAGTAAGATGATAATTTGAAGTGAGCAACCAAGGGAGTACTGACAGCCTTAGCATTTCACCATATTGAATCTTTCAAGCACCTTCTCAATGTACCATTTCTGATTCAAATACAATTTGGCCGCCTTTCTATCCCTTAAGATTTCCAAAACAAGAATCTTCTTTGCTGTACCCAAGTTCTTCATATCAAACTCTTTGCTGAGTTGAAATTTTACTTTTCTGACATCTTCTTTATCTTTGGCTACTATGAGCATATCATCAACATATAATGACAAATATGTAGTCGATCCATAATCTTCATTTTTTGAAGTACACACAATTATCATAATTATATATGAAGAAATCATGAGTAATCATAAATGAATCAAACCTTTTATACTATTGCCTCGGTGACTGCTTTAGTCCATACAAGGACTTCTTCATCAAGCACACACAGTCTTCTTTCCCAGAGATTGTGAACCCCTCAGGTTGTTACATGTAGTTGTTCCTCTGAATCAATTTCCAACTCCACCTGAGTTGAATAATTCTACTCTTTAGTTTTATCAAAATTCCCAAAAGGTGAACCACGAACCATAGCAAGTTCTTCAAATACTACATCCTTACTTGTCTCAGGACACCACAGTTTATACCCCTTCACACCTGATTTATACCCAAGAAAGATGCACTTTCTAGACCCAAACTTCAACTTCTCATTATCCACATGAACATAAATAGGACACCCAAAAATCTTCAAATCAGAATAACAAGAACGTTTATCAGACCATACATCTTCTGGTGTCTTTTTATCAATGACAGTTGAGGGTGAGCAATTAATCAAAAAGCAAGTTGTAGTAGCAACTTCAGCTCAAAGAGTCTTAGGCAACCCAGAATTTGAAAGCATACAACGAACATTTTCTATCAAAGTTCTATTCATCCGTTCTGCCACACTATTCTGTTGAGGAGTTAAGGCACTACCAAGTGTCTCAAGATACTTTCAGCCCTACATAAGCTATTGAATTCATATGAACAAAACTCCAACACATTATCTATGCATAGACGTTTCACCTACTTTCCAGTCTGCTTTTCTACCACCCAAACACATCTCTTTTGTGCTTAGAGAAGAATACACAAACTTTTCTGGAGAAATCATCAATCACTGTCAACATGTAATAATTGCCTCCTTTTGATGGTACCATGGCCAATCCCCAAAAATCTGAATGGATATATTCAAGTGTTCCCATCGTGTTATGTCTTCATTTTGTGAATCTGACTCTCTTCTATTTCCTAAAGACATAATTTTGTTGTTCTTCTGCCTATCAAGAAGTCTCATTCTACTTAGCTTTGTAATGTTATTCTCACTCATATGCCCAAGTCGCATATGCCATAGTATTTTAATTTCATCATTTGTCAAAAAAGAAGTAGAAACTGTTACATCCTCAGTTATTGAGGAACCATGCAAAATGTACAACTGTATGGAACTTTTATATCCCTTCATGACAATAAGAGCACCCCGGCTCACCTTCAAAACTCCACCTTCACCAATGTACACATAACCCTTAGAGTCAAGTGCACTCAAAGATGTGAGATTCTGCTTCAATTCTGGAGCATGCCTTACATCTCTAAGTGTTCTGATAGCCCCCATCGAACATTCTGATTCTGACTGTACCAATTCTGACAATTTTACAAGGCGCGTTGTTTTCCATAATAATTGTACCTCGAAACTCCTTCATATGTTGAAAATCAGTCCCTGTTGGGACACATATGAAAAGTACAAGTTAAGTCAAGAACCCATTCCTCATGTGGTTTGGAATTTAGGTCAGAAATCACAAGAAACTCTCATTCACCTTGCACATGTTCCACAACATCAGCCTCCACTAAATTAATATGTTGCTTCCCTTTCTCAGTAGCACCAACAGCTTTATTTTTGTTCTTCAAAGCATAGCAATCAGCTCTAATACACCCATTCTTCTTATAATAGTGACATATCTTCTCAATATGTCTAGATTTCGATCCGTCCCTCATATTTCTGCCAAAGAGTCCTATCTTGATTTCTCTTACACACAACCAAGCCTCCAGTATGATTCCCAAATCCTCCAACAAGATGTCTCATCTTCTCCTTAGATAATAAAATATTTAGACCTCTTCCGCCCTGAGAGTATCCCGACTATAGAGAATAATATCTCTAAAAGTCACATATGATGGTGGTAAAGAACATAACATCAACACCAAGTCCTCCTCGTCATACTTAACTTCCAATGTCTCAAAATCGACCACAATTTCTTTGAACATAGTTAAATGATCATCCAATGACGCACCTTCAGACATTCGATGAGAATACAAGCATTGTTTCAAGTGTAGCTTGCTGGTCAAACTCTTTGTCATGCAAAGTTGCTCCAACTTCAACCACAACGTAGCGTCATTTATCTCCTTTAGAACATCTTGAAGAATTTCATTTCAAGATGTAAATGAATTTGAGATTGGGTTTTTCGATCCATATGCTGCTTTTCATCATACGTCCAGGTAGCAGACATCTTATCAAAGCCAACAAAGGCTTCCTCCAAATCCATCTGGGCTAGAACCGTTCGCATCTTCACTTTTCATAAGATAAATCTCGTGTTTCTATCCAACAACGGGATATCATACTTCATTGTCGTCATGCGGAACAATCAACCTCGCTCTGGTACCACTTATTATGAATTTTGGATCGATTGATATGACAATAATGAAATAAACAAGAAAATAAATTCCAACATTTACATGGAAACCCAATTCGGGAAAAAACCACAAGTAAATGAGGAGAAATCCACTATAATCAATATCAGTTGTGTTTACAAGATCTTGAGGTACTCATCTAAATCTCTCAAAATGTTGTATGATTCTCTCTCTATTATGTTATGTTCTGTTTTTCTATATAAGTTGTGCCATATACACACAAATAAACCTTAGAGAACAAGTTGTAGAAGAATAGGAGTCCAAAATCGCGTTAAAATAGAAAAGGCGCCTAGCCGGATAAGCTTGTCGCTTGAGTGACGGGTGGGTGATGCCAGGCGAGCCACCAAGTCTCGCTCGAGCGTCCAGCTGGCACCGGCAACTTTTTCCTCCTGTCTATAATTTTGATCTCTTCAAGACCACTCTAATTTAGACTCCAATATCCACTAAAATTTGGGTCGAATCATACCAAGATGCTTTGTCTAATTCGTCATTTGCATTATATACCTCAATTGCACTTGTGTTTTGTTCTAAAAGAAACAGTAACCTCTTAATTGTTAATGTGTTGATAGTTGCATTCACCTCTTTTGTGTTCTATGCATGTTCTTAGGTTGGTTCGAGAGTGTGGAATATATGTTGCCGGCAGTGTAACTAGCCAAATTAAATAACACGGGTTACCTTTAATATGATATTCCCATATTAGATGATAATGTGATCTCTTAAATATGATTCGATTCAATTGTGCATAGTAACATCAATGTGCAAGTAAACTATTCCTTAATTACAATGCACATATTTCATAAAATATTTTACATCCTTTTTTATGACCATTGTCATCTAACATTTAATTTGGGATCATTTTATTAAACTAGTTGGAGTGAACGTACCTTTGTCTTTGCCAATGAGGACAATGTGCACCCTGACATTCTTAGAATAGGGCTTCCCTGTCTCTAGCATTCCAAGTTTCCACCTTCACAACTCGTGGAGACTCAGTTCCTCTATGCACGACTTCTATCTCTATTGATTTGAACATTTTCCGTTTGTTTTGTACAAACTAAATAGCTCTTGACTTACTAAAATTACAAACATGACAACAATCACAAACTGTTACAATCATGTTGTGTTTTGAAAAGAGACGTGTTTAGGAGTTTATAAGGTCAATTTGGCTTCATGTTTTGCACAATAAGTCAGGATTGTGGGACTCACAAACTCTAGTATTGTGGTGCGACAACAAATGAGATGGGTCTTTTAACTTTTAACTCTGTGTTCTTTGCTTGCATGAATCATATTGAGTTAGAAAATGTGCACTTCAAAGGATATGATCGATGAGGAGTTGGAGGTCAATATATTTTTAGACACAAAAGTGTTAAATTAATGTTTTGAGCACAAGTGCAACTCACTGTGAGGTTCTAAAAATCAAGCTTATTATTGAATCCTCTCCATTAATTCAAGGGAAGTTAAAGAGTAAATTGTAAGTTTGTAAATCGTATTAAGTGAAAGTTTGATATGTTTTATGTTGTTTATTTTTAAATACTTAAACCAAAGTCTATACATCTTGTAACTATTCATTATGCATTTTGCAATTAAATAAATTCAGCTCTAAATATTTTTCTCTTCGTATAAAATCCTATGTCATTAAGCATGAAATTTAAAACAAACTCTCTTGAATCATAATAATACATATTGTTTGGAAAAAAGTTATTACTATTAAAGAAAATTGAAAAGGATAAAAAAAATGAAAATAATCAGGATGGGCTTCATGCTTTTGATGTTACTGATGGACCCAGCTAAGCCCATATCCCATAGCCTCTGGCATTAAATAGCACAGAATTACTCGCAAGTCGCAACTGTGCCTACCCCCAAACCCTAGCAGTGAATTCGCCTCCGCTTCGAAGATGCAGATCTTCGTGAAAACCCTAACGGGGAAAACCATTACCCTGGAGGTGGAGTCCTCCGATACGGTCGACAATGTCAAAGCCAAGATCCAGGATAAGGAGGGTATCCCTCCGGACCAGCAGCGCCTCATCTTCGCCGGAAAGCAGCTAGAGGATGGACGCACCCTCGCCGACTACAACATCCAGAAGGAGTCCACCCTTCATCTCGTACTCCGTCTCCGTGGCGGCGCTAAGAAGCGCAAGAAGAAGACGTACACCAAGCCAAAGAAGATCAAGCACAAGCACAAGAAGGTCAAGCTCGCCGTCCTCCAGTTCTACAAGGTCGATGATTCCGGCAAGGTCCAGAGGCTACGCAAGGAGTGTCCCAACGCTGAGTGCGGTGCTGGAACATTCATGGCCAATCATTTTGACAGGCACTATTGTGGTAAGTGTGGGCTTACCTATGTCTACAATAAGGCTGGCGATGATTGAGAAACTGAGTTATCTGAGTTGGAATTCTTGTTTACTGCTGTTTTGATTCTGTCTTAATGGCTCTTTGAACGATTATAATTTGAGTCTTTACTATGAATTTTGGTTTAAGCAATATGTTTAGACATTGAATGTGTTTTACTTTAGTTTACAGTCAATGGATAATTGCTATTACTTTTAACAATAGCTTTCATTTACTTTTAACAATAGCTTTCATGTGATGAAATTTTGAATTCTGTTTGTTGGATTAAATTTTAATCATTTGGAACTGTTTTAGAAACATTTGGCTATTATTACTTTGCCTTGGCTAATGATAGTAATGGAACGACTTGGAAGCTCCATAGCAATGAAAAATTAAAGTAATTGGACATATTTCTGAATAAAAGGGTGCTTGCTTATTCGCAATTTTTTTTTTTTGTACATCAAATACAGTACAACCTTTTTCTTGAGAATGATGAATGGGGTAATGTGGTGGTGTGATTTTTGATGCATTGATGGAGATTTGTAGAATTCAAGAGAAACATGAGTTTGTGTTGTCATGGATTTTGCACCATCTACCTTTATTACGAGTTAGGAAAATGAGCAAATAAAGGATAAGCGCTGGCTGACATAAAATGCCAATATTTATTTCCGGCTTAGAGGAACTAAAACTTGAATGTAATAATAAATGGCCAAACTCTCAAGCATGATTCTTTCCTGTTGAAGCACTGCAATAAAAGATAAGTTAGCTAGAAAAACTTGACCTTTATTTGATCTTTTTGCACTCAATTTCAGGTCTTACATATGATCCATTTTGAATTAAGTGGATAAACTTCCAAATTGTTTATGTATATATCAAAGTTTTGCATAACCTCTAATCATATGGTTTTAAATGGAGAGAAGTAATTCAACCTCACAATTGAAGGGATCAAAATTCTCAAGAACATTGCACGTTTTCCCTTCACAGGCCAGATTACTAACAATCTCTTTTACCTAGTCTGAGCTGTAATAGCGAAATTACTTTCGATCTCTTTTACTAAGTCTAAAATAACCCCCTCTGCCCACTAATACAAATGGGGTTCTACTTGATGCAAATTCTCATGATTGAGAATTTGATTTGATAATTCAACAAATAGGTGATCTTGGGAGATACATTTGTTGAGAATTTGATTTGATCATTCAACAAACAAGTGATCTTGGGAGATAAATTTGTTGGCACCTTGCAGATGAACTGATTATGTAAATTGCAGTTTTGAAGCTTGCAAATAACCGATCATTTAATATTTACGAGCTCAAATTTTGATTTGAATGGAAAAGATTGTCTGCTGCTACATATTCCAAATATCAAGTGATTATGTAACAAAGCAACCTTTTTAATCGTGAATGAGAATTTTCACATTTCACATTCAACTGCATATGCTGTCAGACCAACGAAGCTCTATTTATTTGGACACTGCTTTTCTTTACAGCTCCTGTTTTAGCTTATGTAGCGCAACAATATTGGAACTGCACGCGTTGTATTCAGCATTTGTTATGTTTTGTTTTTTCTTCCATGCACAAGCCAAAATTAGCGAGATTCATGGCCTGTCGGCATTGGTGGAAATAGCAAAGGAATTGAAGTGCAGAAGAACTGAGAGGGAAGTTGTTTACAGGACAATTCTTGAAAGTAGCCCGGACCGTGGGAAGCTTGGGCATGGGAGAATGATTGATTTATTAACCCCAGAATTCTCCATCAAGCAAATGCCTGATGTGGAACCATTGGAAGAACCAGTTTCTGCAATTGAAATCAAATGAAGTTGCAACTCCTGTTGCCTCTACTTCGTTCCAGAATGTTAGTGTGATTGTTGTGCCTTAACTGGACCTTGACTTGCTTGCTGAATTGCTCAAGAACCTGGAGTTTGTTTTTGTCCTGACTTTTGGCCTGGCCAGGCTGGTGAATTATAAGGGATGTGTTATGGGTACATAATGGTGTCCATAATGTACACATGGTGGCTCCCTATCGCGTCAGGCGGCTCCACAATAGGAGACGTCATGTGTACTTAATGGTGTTCATTATGTACACTTAGCATTTTCTGAATTATAAAGTGGCAAGACTGTTGGCAACTTTAGGCACAAAAGCTGATAATAGGGTTGAAGTCTCTTCCATCTCCATTAGCCTTTTAAGTTTGGAGGTCTAGATATTTTAAACACTGAAGATGAGAATTTTCTTGGTTTTCCTGCACTTATCCTTAAACTACAATAGCATAAATCCGTTTTACGGAGTTGGTTAATCGATGGTCTTTAATTGATTTCATGTTAAATACGGATAGTCATCTCTTAACATGCAGCCCGTGAGAATCCCGTCTGTTTCCTAACACATGATAGAATGCAAACTTCTTTTCAATAAATTTGGGTAAAAATTCTCCCCCTTTTGTTGCTCAAATTCGAAAGATGACCTTTCAATACAATGGACCTTAGGGGAAGATGAGACCGATTTATATGTCCAATAATTCATGCTCATTTATCTAAATGTACTAAATTAAAATGACATAACGTTTAACTATTATATACGAAATTCAAACTAAACGAAATGCATGAAAATAAAAATGTTCTTACCAATCCAAAATGTTAGAATGTTGGCTTCTAATAATTATTTACAATATGTTTCCATTGAGTTTTAAAGATAAATATGAACAAATGGAATAGAAATTAGTGAGGATTAATTGTTGGAGGAGATGAAATATTGATGAAATGAAATAGTCGTTGGAGGATTAATATTGGTTTGTTTTGGAATTTGAATGGATTACTCTGATATACTCTTTATATAATTGTAAAGGTAATAATCTCGTTTACTTTTAACTTATTTTAGTAGTTTATAAATCTTGACAAAGTCTTTCACTGTGAAAAATGTACCATTTAGGGTCCGTTTGATTATAAGAGTAAAATTTGGGTGGAAAGAAAATGAATTTTAGATAATTGAATTGCTTAGAATTATTTTTCTGGGAATTGTCAATTAATTGTATTTGATTAATATAATTTTTTATGTGAAAAATATTGAAATTTTGAATCTTTTGGTGTTCGTTTGACTTTATTTTACATGAAAATTGTCTATTAAATGAATTTTTTTTTTATTTTATACAATTGAGGATATAATTTGTTTCCGTTGAAAAAAAAAAAAAGCTCGAAAACCAAAAACCAACAAAACCAAAAGAAAACAAATTCCTTGAATTCATGGAAAAGGAGGCGCATGTGTTACTTTGTGGAAAACAAATTCCAGGCAAAAGTTTTGCAATCAAACTGGTAAAAAGTTGGAAAATGGAATGGAAAATCAGTATTATCAAACAGAGCCTAAGTTTTAGAACAAAACTCGCATGGATGGGCTGTTTTATGGCTTATTTGTGTGCCCTTTAACTTATGTTGAGTAATTAATGTCATCAGACTGAAGATCTCTTGGCTTACTAGTGGAAATATTTATTTTGTTGTGTTAGGCAAGCATGGCAGAAATTGGGCACCATGCCTCCAGAAGAAGCCATGCAAAAATACACTGACATTGTTACTGAGTTGTATCCCACCTGGGCTACTGGTGCAGCTACTGTGAGATCAGAATCTTTCTATTTAAATTGCACCATTGCAAATTTGCCAATTCTTTTATGTATTTGCTCTAGTTTTAATAAACAGTCTATCCTTAAATCTGCTATATACTGATGACAGAAGAGGAAAGATAAAGAAGTCAGCGATCCGCCAAGTTCTGGCTCCAAAGGACCAATAGGACCTGTTTTTAGCAGTTTTGTACATGAGGAGGAACCTGGAAATGAATCGTAAGGATCTTGAACGTCCTTTATATGTTTGAAGTCCCACGTTACAATGAATTGTGTTTCTTTTGAAGTCTGATCTGTTTTTTCCCCTTCATGATGGTTGTATAGCTGTGTAGGGCTGCATTATTGAATTCTACTATCATGTTTCATGTTAACATTTTCTCCCCCTTTCACCAATAATTTTCAACGTGCCCTCAGGGAGAAAAACATTTACGCTTTTTCCATCTTTCAGCCTGGAGGTTGGGGGGATAGAGGGAGATAATATGTGTTTGCCCGTGCACACGATTTGTTTCATGAGTGGCTTTTCTTGTGCAAGGTCGATCTGGTAGTTTATAAACATAGTGATGCGATCAATTTGTAGTTTCCTCAAGAAATTGCTGGGTCATTCATGTACCTTTTCATAGCTTAATAAAATCATGATCGTTAGTAGAAATATCGAGTTAAATGCAGAGTGAATGAGCTTCAAGAACATTGATGTTTTGATGTGGTTATGGTCCCCAAGCTTGCACAATCCTCAATCAATTTTTTTTGGCTTTTTAAATCACCAAACTTTCATTTTCGATGCAAGATAGTTCCCACTGGGAAGCAACTGTCAATTTTTTCCCTTCAAATAGTCACTTGCCTATCGCGTGATGACTTATTTGAGGGTTATATTCGTCCACCCACCATTATGGACTCATTTCTCTCTAAAAAAAGAAGATATATGTCATGACTCACGCGTTCAGTCATGAGCTAAGCTCATTATATCTTTTCTCTTCGAGAGAAATGTGCCCATAGTGGTAGGCACACGAAAATAATCTTCAAGTAAGTCATCACGTGCAAGGAAATTAAATGTTTAACTGGAATATTGACTGGTGCCCGTGCTTTATGTGGGAATGTTGTGAGACCACAGCTGCAGATTTCCCTTCTGTATATCATGGATGATGTTGGTGATGAAACTGGGAGTCCCTTCCTCCTTTTCCTGTCTTCTGCCCCTTCTCCTTAACTCCACCCTTTAAATGGGCTTAACTGGGAAAGCATTCTTTTTCTTTATCTGAATAATGGAATATCAGATTTAACAATAGTTTTCATTACCTTTCTATTTAGAGGATAATGCATATGTGTGGTATGGGCAGTATGGCGTTTAGAAGAAAAATAAGAGCATATCGCTTATTTTCTCTCATAATCATGCTTTGAGAAGAAATTTTTTAATTCCTAATGTCTTGTCTGTTCTTTGCAGAAAATTGGATGCTATACATGCGTTTGCACGAGGAGGAGATGAAGATTGAAGAGAAGTTACTCAAGTGTGCAGAGTGGTGTTCCAGTAAATATGAAGGGTCGGTGACATTAAATTACTATAATTATCTGCTATAGGTTGATATGGTATGCATATTAGTTATGGTGATTTAATCTTAGATGAGTTAACATGTTCACTATAATGAAGACCTGCCATTCAGAAGTCAGCAAAAACTCTCTTTTGTTGATAAAGTCCTGCATTAGAAGCTAATGAGATTTTCTGACCTGAACCTCGTTTACTTGACATTACCACAGATAGTGAGGGCCGTACTCCTTTACACTGGACTGTAGATCGTGGCCATGTGAATGTTATAGAGTTGATTCTGAACAACAATGCCGACGTTAATGATAAGGTAGACAAAAAAATCTTTGTTTTGATTACACTTGCTGAGTCCGCTGTTTTGTACTTTGTAGAGCTGACTGCAATTAATATCTCAGCACACAAATTTAAAGGCAAACTCTCTCTTACGTTATTAAGACTTTTTATTTTGTGATATGCATAAAGAACCTGAAAATATAGCTGGAGTCGGATATGGGAAGCCTTAGGGCGCAGGGACTGAAGAATTTTTTGTAGTGGAGCATCTGAATAAGCTTCTCTCCCCTTTTAAAATTTACCCGTGTTTAAAATTCACCTGTTGTCAAATTTTTCTAATTGAGTAACAATTTATTAAATTTAATTCATTCTATCTTAAAAGATCTATGGATGGTAACACCATTTGTCACGGATACTGCTAGGAGTTAAACTTTTATATACAAGATCTGAATATTAGAATGTGTGCAGCATCCATGCTATATATCTGTATAGTACAGAAGTTTTGCAGCATTTGTTTTTCGTATATTTTGAATTCAGGCAAAAAAGGCTAAGCTTATATAAATAGTGGGTCTCAAAGGCTGTGTGGTTAAAAAATAGATAAAAGTTGTAGTCATATGAAATGCGTGGATAAAAATAGAATTTGACAAGCTTATAAGCAATTATAAGCTTTGTCAAACATGCAATTTTCTATAATTTAGTTCTTTTGCTTCGTTGGTTATTCTATCAAGTTGTTAACTCTCGTTGTTTCTTACTGTCTGTCTAAAGGACAGTGAAGGTCAAACACCGCTGCATTATGCTGCTCTTTGTGAGAGAGCTGTCACAGCTGAGTTACTTGTGAAGCATAATGCTAACTTGAAGATGAAGGACAATGATGGCAACTCGTCTGGTGATCTTCGTGAGTCGAGCTGGCCTTGGATCAGTGGATGCAGCTTGAAGCTAATGTAACTGACAGAATATGTTTGTTATTTCTATAGATTGGATCAAGGATCTTATGTTCTGCAAATTGTGGAATTGCTTCTGTATTCTGTTGCTAAATTCCTTAATTACATGTACAATCAATTTTGAGAGGGAGGGAGGGAGGGCCGTATTTGACATGTTTTCACTTTTCAGTGGCAGCTATATTTTGTTTTGTAATATTGTCAAAATAAGTACTTTTTTTACTTATAATTAAGAAATGCAAGTAACTTGTTTGTGTCCAATAAGTACTAAACCGAGATTGCACTAATAAGAATACGAATTTTATTTGAGTTTAACAAATCTGGCTATACATACCATCCAAAAATGAAGTATACCTAAGGATTATACTAATGCATCTATCGTTCTCCAGTTGGAGGAAATAAATGAAAAAAGAAATAAATTGCACAACCTATCACTAACTTCTCTTGAAACAACAAGAAAGCCTAACAATCTTCTATAGCTCGTCATGAGAATCATCGTCGTCGTCATCTGATTTACTTCCCGGGGCACCACCGGATCTTTGATAAACGGCTGTGATAATTGGATTGCACACGGCCTCGACTTCTTTGAGCTTTTCCTCATAATCCTCCTTCTCGGCGTTCTGATTGTCGTCCAACCATTCAAGAGCCTCCTTAGTTGCTGTCTCAATCTTCTCCTTTTCGTCTGACTCGAGTTTGTCAGCGAGCTTGTCCTCGTCATTGATTTGGTTTTTCATGTTGTAAACGTACGTCTCAAGGCTGTTACGGGCATCAATTCTTTCTTTGACCTTCTTGTCCTCCTCGGCAAACTCCTCGGCTTCCTTGACCATCCGATCAATCTCTTCCTGACTCAGACGACCTTTGTCATTTGTGATTGTGATCTGCTCGAAACGTGCAGAAGCCTTGTCTTCAGCCTTGACATTCAGAATGCCATTAGCGTCGACTTCAAATGTAACTTCAATCTGAGGAGTTCCTCTGTTCAAACAAACAAGATCTTTTAGTAAGACATATAAAGTTAAGCTTTAATAGAAATATAGGAAGGAGCACGGGAGCATAAGAACCTTGGGGCCGGAGTTATTCCTGTTAGATCGAATGTCCCTAGCAGCCTGCAGTCCTTTGTAAGACTTCGTTCACCCTCGAACACCTGTTTAACAGCATTAATACACGTTACAGCGATTTCTTACACAAGCAAGACGAAGCATCCTTTTTATACACACTCCCTAGAATCCTGATTCCAAGATGATTACCTGAATGGTAACAGCGGATTGCTGATCCTGGTAAGTAGTGAAGACTTGGGACTTTTTGGTTGGAATTACGGTGTTTCTTGGAATCAATTTGGTCATTACTCCGCCAACAGTTTCAATACCGAGGGTAAGTGGAGCCACATCCAAAAGAAGAACATCTGTTAACCCCTCACCGCTCAAGATACCTCCCTGGACAGCAGCACCGTAAGCAACTGCCTCGTCTGGGTTAACACCTTTGTTTGGTTCCTTCCCATCAAAATAATCCTTTAGAAGCTGCTGAACCTTTGGGATTCTGGTGCTTCCACCAACAAGAACAATTTCATCAATCTGGTGTTTTTCCATGCCAGCATCTTTCATGGCTTTCTTAACTGGTCCCATTGTCTTTCTGAACAAATCATTGTTCAATTCTTCGAAGCGAGCTCTGGTAAGTGGTTCAGAGAAATCTATACCGTCAAAGAGAGACTCAATCTCTACTCGGACCTGGTGCTGACTGCTTAAAGATCTCTTGGCGCGCTCACATTCTCTCCTCAACTTGCCAAGAGCTCTATTGTCCTTGCTGATGTCCTTCCCATGCTTCTTCTTGATCAAATTAATAAAGTACTCCATGATCCTCTGATCGAAATCCTCACCTGCACGTTTAATTAAGAAACTTATAACCTCTGATGTCAAAATGACTTTCAAATGGCTCACATCTCCTAATTTTTTGCTAGGACGGAAATGAAAGAAATGTTAGGGTGGATGCGGTAAGATCCTCACCTCCCAAATGTGTGTCTCCATTTGTTGCCAAAACCTCAAAAACGCCATTATCAATGGTCAAGATACTAACATCAAATGTTCCACCACCAAGGTCGAAAACGAGAATGTTCTTCTCACCACCTTTCTTGTCCAAACCATAGGCAATGGCTGCCGCAGTTGGTTCATTTATAATTCTTGCAACATTCAATCCAGCAATTACGCCAGCATCTTTGGTGGCCTGCCTCTGTGCGTCGTTGAAGTAAGCTGTATAAGATAAAAAGCAAGGTATAAAACAACATAAAGCAAACTTTACAAAAAGCCAGGTGCCCAACGATGTAAATAAGACTCGAATAATGAATTAGAAGTTTACCAGGAACAGTGACAACTGCATCCTTAATTTTTTTTCCTAGGTATGCTTCGGCTGTTTCCTTCATCTTTGTAAGAATCATGGCGCTAATCTCCTCAGGACTGAAAACCTTGGTCTCACCATCTTTAATTTGGACCTGTATGTAAGGTTTTCCATCCTTGTTCACAATCTTATATGGAACAAGCTTCATGTCCCTTTGGACCTCTTTATCCTCAAACCTATTCAGTAGGTAACAGTTAAGAGTCCTGATATTGATTCTTTGTCACATAAACAATAGCACGAGTAGAAAAAGAAAGAAAGAAGCTAGGTCTTACTTTCTTCCAATTAGCCTCTTGACATCGAAGATAGTCCTCTCAGGATTGACTGCTGCCATATTCTTTGCCGCTTCACCAATCAACCTCTCACTGCCGGTGAAGGCAACCCATGAAGGGGTTATGCGGTTACCTTGATCGTTTGCTATGATTTCAACAATTCCATTTTTGAAAACACCAACACATGAATATGTAGTTCCAAGGTCTATCCCAATAACTGTTCCCAATTTGCTAGACTCCTCATTCGCAATGGAAAATGAAAATAAGCTTCCTGTTGTGACGATTCAATCGCAATATCAATATGGCAATACCAATATGATATGTTTCAATATTTTTTGGATCCATTAAAATTATTACCCAGCAATAAACCAATGCATTAGGCGGAAATAATCAAACCTTTAATTTCATTTGCATGAGACGGAATAAAGCAATAAACTGAGATTTCTTCACTTTTCTTACTGCATAAATTCTGTGTTTATGATACAATATTATAAATATAAACTAGACTTCTCTTAGTTTTACCATATAATTCCAACTTTTACTAATTATTATTACTACTTTCTAGTACAAAAAAATATAATCTAAAAACATTAAGGTATTATGATTTACGAAGAGATAGCTTTAAACTCAAACTACACATTATTTCAGCCACAAAAATCAGACAAATTAACCTTATAGGAACAAAAAACATTTAAGATTCAACAGAAACTTGGCATTCCCATTGGAAATTGAATACTCACCGAGAAGGACGATTCCAAAAACAATAGAACGTATTCTCAAAGAAGCAGCCATTTGGTAAAGCTTTTATTTTTTAATCTCTCTGCAGTACGGTTTGATTGTGAAAACATTGAGAAGCTGGAAGATTATATATAGAGTAACGAACTCGAGATTCACCTGTCATAGTAGATCACGTGGACCAATCATAATCGAGTATTGATAAGTTCCGTCTTGTTTGGTTGAATTCAAATACTTGTCATGGATGATGATGTGGACCAATCAGAATTCGAGTACTACGTGTCTTTCTCTTCTTCTTCTTCTTCAATTTTTTTTTTTTTTTGGATGGAGATTGTGTCACTTGCGATGACATGGATGAATGCTATTGGAAACAATTAATGATAGGCAATTAAGTTATGTATCAAATGCATTGTGAGTCACCCAACGTTGAGCGAAGTTGCATTTGAGTTACTCATATTTAATTTAATGTAATTAGGTCATCTAACTTCCATTTTCTTGCAAATTTGACCCCTCATCTTCTAATCACGTCGCCCAACTTCAATTGTTTGCAAATCTAGCCACTTTGTCCATAGTCGCTGATATAACTAATCTAATAAGTTGACATGGATGTTAAAACTAACCCAACTTCAATTGTTTGCAAATCTAGCCACTTTGTCCATAGTCGCTGATATAACTAATCTAATAAGTTGACATGGATGTTAAAACTAACATATAGTTGACATGTAAAAATTGTGATTTTAGTTCGTACATTTTTTAAAAAACACTGTTTTTTAAGATGGGTGATGTGTATTTTTGCGTGAAGTAGATACATATCAATCATTCATTAGTTTGAATGTCCACATTAGCACGTTACATTAGTCTAGATGGAGGGGCAACAGACAAATTTTAATCCTTGTTTGAGCTTCATTTTGAGAGAAAAAATGCATTTTTAAATAGTAATTTTTGGAGAATATATAGTTAAAAATGAAGAAAAAAATTTCGATTTACATGTAATATTATTTTATTGAAAAATATGGTTAAAAATGAGTTTTGAAAAAAAAAATGATTTTTTGATAAAATGGGCCTCAAACAAGGGCTTAGTAGATTTGCAAGCAAATCGAAGTTGAGTCTCCTAATCACACCTATTTAAATATGAGTGACCATATTTGCAAGAAAATCACGAGTTGGGTATTCTGATTGTACAACATAAACGATGAGGGACCTGGATGCAACTCTCATAAAGTTGGACAACTCCCAGTAGGCTAATACTTGTTGACATGCTTAGCATATTACGTGTTGAAATAAACGAGTAATTTTTTGCTTATTGTCTTCTTCTGTCTACTAAAATATTTCTTTAGTTCTGAACTTAAAATCAACAAATTTTTAGTTCTATATATTTTATTAACATTAATCAAAATTTACTAAAAATTTATTAATTTAAATCAATTAGATACTTAATGTGATTAAATTATATAATAAATTAAAATTTTAATTTTTTTATTATTAATACAATCTAATAGTGTTCTATTTTTCTATCGAGCACGTTAATTGTTTGCTAATAATTATACTGTTGTGGAGTTTCATACGAAGTTGTTTATTGTTGTTGACAATGAAGTAATAAAAATAAAAAAAAATACTATCATTGTGACTAGTGAAAAAAAGAATAATGTTATTTAGCACAAATGATCCTAGAACACCAATTTATGTAACGTTAAGTGATAAACTCATTGAAAGATAGAATTAAATAATTCATTTAATTATAATTCTTATTTAATGCTACATTATTGTTGCGACCGATGTTTTAACACTAATAATACAAAATATTATTACTGAAAAAAATATGAAAATAAATCAATGTTATAAATAGCACGCCTTGACAACACGAGGCGTGGTGAAAATGCCATTCCTAGAGGCATAGACGACTAATTAAGCAGTCAAGAAAAAGCGTGGACCACTTAAGGCTCACCTAAGCGCACTTAAGCGTGCCTAGGTGCACTTTTTTTTTTTTTTTTATTGTTATTATTTAATTATTGAAACTTTTTCAACTTTTAATCAATTAGATTGAAATGTTCAAAAAATTGTTTAACTATTTATTGGCCACTAATTTATAGAGGGTATTTTCAAGAATTTTGTTGTAAACTTTCGATGTAGGATGGTAATTCATTTAGTTTGACAGTAGTGTATTGTATCTTTGGTTTGACTCTTATTATATCTTGTCTATAGTTCGAAAATATTTTTATTTTGTTATACTCTTAAAACTGTATTTGGTACTATAATTTATATTTATTATGAAATGATATTTAGATTGATTAAAGATTAAAAATAAAAAATACATTTTTTTTTTTACGTCTAAGCCTTAATTCGAAACTTGGCCTCCACATCTCGCCACAAATTACGATTTTTAGAACACTACAAGTTAAATTACGATTTTTAGAAATATGATTTTTTGAAATTACGATTACGATTTTTAGAACACTTATACAAATTACGATTTTTAGAACACTTACACAAATTACGATTTTTAGAAATTTGATTTAAATAAATCAAATAAATTAACGGGTCCCACATTATACAACGATACACGATAAGGAAACTACCTGGTCCGTGCAATACGCAATAATTCCCAGTAAAATATAAAAATGAAAGAAAGTATTATAATGCAGATATAGATTTGCATAATTCAATTCCTGCCTTTACATCCCATCTCTCTCTCTCTCGTTTCTCTCTCTAAAAATACGCTCTTCGGGAAAAAACTCTTTAGGGTTTTCAGAAGCGCCGCTTTTGGACAATCTCGATCCGAGGAGGAAGTATTTTCTCATTTCGTCCGTTTTTCAGGTAATTTATTTAAACCGCTTTGCTTTTTCTGAATTTTGTTTTTTTGTTTTTAAGTTTTTAATTGATTGTTTTGATTTTAGTTACCGAAGTGTAGTTTCATTTATTGGTGCTTATAGATCCGTTTACTGAGTTGATTCGATTGCTTTGTCAATTACTTTACATTTAAAGTAGCGATCTAACTTTTTGCGTGTTAATCTCGCATTTTTTAGATTGTTTGTTCTCTATGAAGTAGTATGCAATATGATACTTTTTTCTGATTTATTGTTAATCAATGTATTTTTGGACAGATCGGATTACTTTCTGGAAGTTATTTTCGTGCTAATCTGAACTGTTTAACAGTTAGAATTTAGGGTTCCCGTGGATATATTCGGATTTTTTAAACTCAATTCATAAATTGTTGTACCATTGACCGATTTTAAGTATATTGTTGGAATTGTTTATTACGTTGTTGCTTTCACTTTTGAGTAGAATAGACTGAACAGTTGGCTTTTTATCTTGTTTAATTGAAATGTTGTAGATTAGTTAAACTTTGAAGATTTTCCTTTAGATCTATGGCAGAGTTTGTTTTATTCCTTTGTATCTTTACATTCGGTGTTAAAAATCAATGTTCCTATTCCTATAATCCACTAGGTCAACAATCAATAATCATTATAACCCATGTTTGCGTATTTATGTGGGGAATTTCTGGATTTATCTTTCTAAATGAGCATAAGAGCGGCAGTTGTTCACTTACCCCTTTTGTCAAACTAGAAAATTGTGTTCCTCTGTTTTTGTTGCATGGTAACTCTATGGAAGGAGGGGATATTGAACGTGCTGCTTATTTTTCTGAACTTTTGGATGTAAAGTGGGCAAATACAGTCAGTGTTTAGCTGTGTTATGGCCACTGATATCCTGCTCAATTATTCTTTTCGTCTTTATTTTTCCTGGAACCCTTCTGGCAAACATCAAAATTTGCCCAATCATGCCCTTTTTCATCTTTGGCATGACATTGGATTTCTCATTGAAGTTCTGCACTACGATCAATGTTCTCAGGGATTATTTCTTTCTTCAGCATTTGAGATGTATACAGTTCTGAGTTTTCTTTAGAAATGCCTGTTTCTTATTGTAACTCAAACATATATTGGTAGGGATACAATGGAAGTTACCCAGGTTCTTCTAAGTGCACAAGCCATAGATTCAACGGTGCGGAAACATGCTGAAGATACTTTGAAGCAGTTTCAGGAGCAAAATCTTCCTGGTTTTCTGTTATCCCTTTCTGGAGAGCTTGCTAGTGGAGAAAAGCCAGTTGAAAGTCGAAAGCTGGCAGGTTTGATTCTCAAAAATGCCTTGGATGCGAAGGAACAACACAGAAAATACGAACTTGTTCAAAGATGGTTGTCATTAGATGTCTCTGTGAAGAGCCAAATCAAGGCATGCTTGTTACAAACCCTCTCCTCTCCGGTACCAGATGCTCGGTCAACTGCTTCACAAGTCATTGCAAAAGTTGCAGGCATTGAGCTGCCGCAGAAACAGTGGCCTGAGCTGATAGGATCTCTCTTGTCAAATATTCATCAGGTCCCACCTCATGTAAAGCAAGCTACCCTTGAAACTTTGGGATATTTGTGTGAAGAAGTTGTTCCAGATGTTGTTGAGCAAGATCATGTAAATAAGATACTTACAGCCGTGGTTCAAGGCATGAATGCAAATGAAGCTAACAATGAGGTTAGGCTTGCTGCCACCCGAGCTTTGTATAATGCTCTCAGCTTTGCGCATGCAAACTTTTCCAATGATATGGAACGTGATTACATAATGAGAGTTGTTTGTGAGGCCACTCTCTCCCCGGAGGTGAAAATTCGCCAAGCTGCTTTTGAGTGTTTGGTCTCCATTGGGTCAACATATTATGAGAAATTAGCACCATACATCCAAGACATTTTCAATATCACATCGAAGGCTGTCAAAGAAGATGAGGAACCAGTTGCTCTACAGGCCATTGAGTTTTGGAGCTCAATTTGTGATGAGGAGATTGATATTTTGGAAGAGTATGGAGGCGAATTTACTGCAGATTCTGATGTTCCGTGCTATTACTTTATCAAACAAGCTCTTCCTGCACTTGTTCCTATGCTGTTGGAGACTCTTCTCAAGCAAGAAGAAGATCAGGATCAGGACGAAGGTGCTTGGAATCTTGCCATGGCTGGTGGAACTTGCCTTGGTCTGGTTGCGCGGACCGTGGGCGATGATATTGTGCCGCTTGTTATGCCATTTATTGAAGAGAATATAACAAAACCTGATTGGAGGCAAAGAGAGGCTGCCACATATGCATTTGGTTCCATATTGGAAGGTCCTTCGCCTGATAAATTAACCCCTATTGTCAATGTTGCTCTAAACTTCATGCTCACGGCTTTAACCAATGACCCTAGTAGCCATGTGAAGGACACAACTGCATGGACCTTGGGGAGAATATTTGAATTTCTTCATGGTTCAGCTGTGGAAACACCAATTATTACTCCAGCAAACTGCCAACAGATTATTACAGTTCTCCTCCAGAGCATGAAAGACGTTCCAAATGTTGCTGAAAAAGCCTGTGGTGCTCTCTATTTTCTCGCACAAGGTTATGAGGACTTGGGGTCATCATCTGCTTTGACGCCTTATTTTCAAGAAATTGTTCAGTCCCTCCTTAACGTCACTCATAGAGAAGATGCTGGGGAGTCACGACTCAGGACTGCTGCATATGAGACACTTAATGAAGTGGTAAGGTGCTCAACTGAGGAAACTGCCCGGTTAGTTTTGGAGCTTGTTCAAGTCATTATGACAGAGCTTCACAAGACTCTCGAGGCACAGAATCTCTCGTCCGATGAGCGAGAGAAGCAGAACGAATTACAAGGCCTTCTCTGTGGGTGCTTACAGGTCATTATTCAGAAACTAGGGGCTTCAGATGCCTCTAAGTATGCCTTCATGCAGTATGGAGATCAGATCATGAACCTGTTTATCAGGGTTTTTGCTTGTAGGAGTGCCACTGTCCATGAGGAAGCAATGCTTGCTATTGGTGCATTTGCCTATGCAACAGGTCCCAACTTCTCAAAATACATGCCTGAATTTTATAAGTACTTGGAGATGGGTCTTCAGAATTTCGAAGAGTACCAAGTTTGTGCTGTTACAGTTGGTGTTGTGGGTGATATCTGCCGGGCATTGGAGGATAAGATTCTGCCTTACTGTGATGGGATAATGACCCAGCTCCTTAAAGACTTATCTAGCAATCAGCTGCACCGATCTGTAAAGCCCCCAATATTTTCATGCTTTGGGGACATAGCACTGGCCATTGGAGAGAATTTTGAGAAGTACCTGATTTATGCAATGCCCATGCTCCAGAGTGCTGCGGAATTGTCTGCTCACACATCAGGTGCTGATGATGAAATGATAGAATATACTAACCTTCTTAGGAATGGAATTTTGGAGGCATATTCTGGAATATTCCAGGGCTTCAAGAACTCTCCTAAGACTCAGCTACTGATCCCATATGCACCACATATCCTTCAATTCCTGGACAGCATTTACATGGAGAAAGATATGTAAGTATACCTTTTATTTTTTGATTGAAGTTGTGCTTCTTTGTTGTGCTATCTTTCGTTTATTCATAACCCTTGTGTTCTATCTATATTGTCACAGGGATGATGTTGTGATGAAAACTGCTATTGGCGTCCTGGGCGATTTAGCAGATACACTGGGAAGCAATGCAGGTTCTTTGATTCAGCAATCTCTGTCAAGCAAAGACTTTTTAAATGAATGCTTGTCTTCAGATGACCATTTGATCAAGGAATCTGCCGAGTGGGCCAGGTTGGCCATTAGCCGTGCCATTTCTGTTTGAGGTTGCATCCATGGGGTACATTTTATCTAACCTGCATGCATATGGTTGTGTCGAGTCTGGTTCAGAATTGCATTCAACGTATCGGGTCATTAACTTTCTCTGACTACAGAAGCATTTTATCTTCATAATGTCACTAACTCATGCATCAGCATCAGCATCATGGGATCGGGATCATGGTGGCTTCTCAGAACTTTCTGAAGGGCTTGAGAAGTAAAATCTCAGGTTCATTTATTTTTCCATGGGAAGGAGTCGGAGGCGGTGGCTTCTCAGAAATTTGAAGAACTTGAGAAATAGAATGTCAGTGTTTGAGATCGACTCGGGAGGGAAAGATAATTGTTACTGTGCTTAATGGAAAAATCAGTTGGCATTGCATGCTTGTACTTTGTGCTTCCTTGGTGGTCTCTCCCGGTGGTCGGAACATGATAATCTCCATGCCATCCTTGGTCAGAACAGGATAAGCCCCTAGAGTTTTGGTTGACATGATACATTAAGCCAGCCAGCCAAGCTACCAACCATCGTTTTTCTTCCCCAATTTTTGATTTTCTTTCTCATCATACATCATTTTTTAAAATTTGTTCAGGTCAGTCTCTCTCTTGCATTGGGTCATCACTTGGTTGTCGGAGTCGGATTGCTTTCAATCTCATTCATTTCATTTAACATGTTATATTTGGGGGTCGGGGTCAGCGGGGTGGGTGGTCGGGTTAGGCATTTTATTCACATCATTTCATTTTTTTCAAAAATTTTCAGTTAGGCATTTCGAGTCAAAATACATGCATTCATTTCACATACATGCTTCTCTTTTCTCGTATGTAGAAGTATAGTTTTTTTGTTTTTTCCCTTCAATGTTGCATTTTTAAATATGTGTTCTCTTTTGGTTTTCGAACTTTTGGGATCAAGAAATTACAATGTCATGAACTGTGATGACATTGGAAGGATTGAAAATAGGATTTTGAAGAATCAGTTGTTGTCCAAATGCAGTGTATGTGTAGTTTTGCCTCATATTTTTCAGCTTTCAAGGGGTTGAACTATATTTTCAGTGGATGTATATGATACAATTTATTTTGTATTTTCAAGGGAAAAAATGTTTGTTTGTTTCACATATGCTGCATAATGAATGACTTTCGAGGTATGAGAAGGATTGAAGTTGTCTTTATATAGCATGTCCGGCCACGTTAAAAATGAAATTTTTGTTTTCAAATATGTTTTTCCGTTTCATAGGTTTAGGATAAAGAAGATGATGGTCAAAATTGTAATGGGTTGAGAAAGATAAATGCAAGAAAATTGAGTAAAAAAATATTACTCGCTATACAAGAAAAAGTGAGAAAATGACGGTCTTTTCATAGGGAAAATTAATTTTTCGTTTTTTTCCAACTTATTACGTGGTGTGATTATCGCTATTAATTTGGGTCGACGTGATTGAAATTGCAAATGTGGATGAAAAATTTGCATGTGATTGTTGCATCTACATTGACATTCGAGAAGACCCAACTCATAGATTGTGTACACAACAAATGCCACTTTCGTGTTCATTACATGCCCCATTTCCTTAAATCAAATAATTTTGCTTGAACAAATGTAGTCCAAATAATTGAAGACTAATGGTTGTCCATCACTTCTAATGCCGACGAGAAATATTTGTGGTTCTGCAAGTGTACAACACCTCATCCAAAATAAATCTTGTACTATGTGCATTCTCTAATAAAACAGCATGCATCACTTTCAACAGTAGGTCAGTGACTTCAATTACTGTTTAGTACACATGTCATGATTCAAAATTTGTTGTCTTGTGCAATGGTCGTCTCGTCTCCACTAACCATCTGAAATAAATTTCAATACCCAGTTCAATTATTTGAGTATAAGTAGATTTTATTTGATATCTACTTCCATTTAATTAGTATGACTTGAGTGTTGAAAGTTTAAGATGTCGAGGACGTTCAATGTACGCAACATTTAGTGACATAGTTGGAATGACCGTTTAGATATAATTTTTGGGAATTTAGGTATTTCTCTAGACCTTGAACATGATGTTGTTTTATTGAAAAATGGCATGAAGAATGGATGAATAGAAATAATACTTTCTCAATGTGACCTTGGGTTTTCCTCTTTGTTTGATTCTTTAGATGAAAATAAGGCGCTTCTAAGTATTTAAAGTCTGAGCAAAGCCTTCTCAGACCGATTGAACTGAGTTTTCAAGCCTCTTTTTAGGGGAAGACAGGGTGGAATCATTTGATACCTTTTTTTTTTTACCAAAAAGAAAAAGAAAAGAGAAAACTATAGCGACATAGAGATTGCCCTTGTTTGATTTTGATTATTTGAAAATCAATTCTCTCGCATACTTATTTCAACCACACGTTTTTCAAAAAATATCATTTCCCGTTTATTGAGAACTTTTTCCTACCTTTATGGATGCGTTAACCAAAAAAATTCACTTCTTCAAAAATCTTTTATCAATCAAGCACTTAGGTTAAAAACATAAGGATTGGAAAAAGGCCACATACTCTAAAAAAATAGATTTATCAGCTAATTATTACAGTGATGAAGTATCTTTTACACGCTCTAACTCTCAAATACACCCCATGAAGTATGTATATCATGTTAGACTTCAAAGGAGTTTGATCTTCACTTAACCCAATCTTACATACGAATTATATCTTATTCTATATATTTCAATAAGCGTGTCAAATTCTATTAGTACACTCTCAAACCCCACAAATGCACCCCTACAAAGTATGTATACCACGTTAGATTACAAAGGAGTTTGATCTCCACTCATAACCCGATGTTACATTCAAATTGCACCTTATTTTGTATATTTCAATACGCATATCACTTAGATTTTTTTAACGGGCCACCTCCATTTAGTTTGTATTGTTCAATGTATACAAGTATTATGCTCAGTTGAACAAAAAAAAAAACTAAAAATTTGTTCATTATTTCTTAAGAAACTATCCAATGCAGCTTACCGGAGTTGGGGGAAGAGGGCCCTTCCCAATTTGTATAAACAATTGAAAGCCTTTTCAGGTTTTCCCGACGACCTTAAAACATTGTAATTACTCACACATAAAACACCAAAAATCACCATGATTACAAACATTTGGTGTTTCCAGCAACAGATGACTATTTTAATCAATTGTCTTAAGGAATGATCATAAGTAATTTGTACCATATAAGTAAGTTTAAAGTTGTGTTTTTTTGTCTACATTTTTGCAGTGCTTCCTTTAATGGCTTTCAAAATTTCAACCCTAAAAATTACTCCTTTGTAGGCCACTAATATCGTTTTGTGTCTCCTACACATTGATTTGACCAATGCCTAATTATTTAGGATCAAAGGCACCATAGGTTAGAGGTGTTGTTTGGTACCACTGAGAAGTCAAAATTTGAACATACATCTTTAAGGTTAACACAAATATTGTTAGTAATATTTAAATAATATACATATGGTATAGAGTGGTGAAAGGTCATGAATTCAAGTTCTCTGCCACTAATTTATTGATATTCTACGAGGGTGTTTGGTGGGGATGAAAATTAGAAAATTGTGATAGAAGCTTTTAAAATGTGTGGTTAAAAAGTTGTGGGACCCATGAAAGATGTGATTAATATTGATTCTTTGACTTAGATTAAAAT
>CAIGRN010045707.1:0-34970 GCA_903798345.1 Fraxinus anomala
AAAAAACAATTAAGGTATTCTTAAATTATTACAAAATAATAATTAAAAAAATTAAACAAAACAAAATTATAAAAATTAAATAAAGAATATAAATATTATTTAAGTAAAATTCAAAAAATTAAAGATTTGTTTAAAAAGAATATTTAATTAAAAAGAATTTTAAACTTTAAAAAAAGGGGGAAAAATGAATTTGATAATTTCGTTAAAAAGAATATCTAATTTATTAATTTTCAATTTAAAATTATTTATTTCATTTAAAAATGAATAAAAAAATTTAATTTATAAATTTTACCATATATATATATATATATATATATATGGGCCGACTGTTTACAGTCGGGTACTGTTATAGTCGGCCAACTCGTTTTTTCAAGCGAAAAAAACACGTTATCGCCACCAAATAACAATAAATCAAATATATAGACTCAACCATCTACTTAAATAATGAATAAAAAACTACATAAATGTTAAATTTAAACTGTACCATTTAAGAAAAATCAAAACCATAATCACAACAAAAAACTAACATTGTTAAAGATGACTTCGTCGGTGAATGGTTGGTGGTTAAGTTGCCGATTGTGAGCAGGGTTGTCGTTGATTGGATTTCGACTAAGATTTTTTTTCTTTTTCTCCCCTGTTTTTTCGATCGTGTGTGTGAGTGGAGAAATGATGGTATTTTTGAATTTTGCTCTCAAATTCTTAATTTCTTTTTTTTATTAAGTGGTCAACGGGCCAAAGTGGAAAAATGGCCTGATCAACGGCCCATTTCAACTTATTTCCTCGTCCGGTAATTGAGGTCAGAATTCCAGCAGCAAAATCTTACCCGGTTACCTGGCCTCAATCACCATAATTACCAATGTTTCCGTCCCAATTCCAGTAGCCAAATATTTAACTTCACGCCCCAAATTCCAAATTCTTGAAAACGATGGAGCGGTCGAATCTGATCGATAAAGACGATAATGGTGAAATGGAAGCGGTATCATTGGAGCCAGATCAGAATACACCGGGTAAATATCCGAACCCGATTCCGGGACCCGACCCGGATCCGACGCCGAACGGTGAAGCAAAAGTGGAGGCAGGAAAACAAGGAGATAATGCCAATATTAATGTGAATATAACTGAGGAGAGTAATGATGATAATAAAGAATTGAAATCGAAAAAATCGGTGAGATGGAGCGAGGAATTGGTGACGGAATCGCCGGTGCATAGGGATTACGATCGCGGATCCAATCCATACGTTGCTTACTCCCCAGCGCCTTCTAGCGATTCCTCGTCCTTGAATTTCAAAAGTCAGTATTCGAATACATACGTTTGTCGTATTTTTGTGTATGTGTTTTTATTTTTTGGCTACTGTTATACGTTAAACTGCTTCTGCTATTAAAGATTGGATTTTTTTTTGGGATTTATGTGTTTTGATATTGGATTGAGGTGGGTTTTACTCAATATGTGTGTCCTTGTGTGTACTAAAAAGAAAGTGTATTTGAATGATTACTGACACTCAATCTCAAGTTTCATGCACAGTATTTGAACTAAAAAAGCTCTTATTTATTGAATTAGAGCTAAATTAGCTCGAGTTGGCATATTTTTTTCTTGTAATTCGATTGAATTCAGGAAATTTAGCTAGGATTGTTTTAATTGTTTTTACTTTTGCTTATGATATTTGTTGGTAAATGTTTTTATAGTTTTATCTCGAATTTGATTATGTTAAAAATGAATTTATGAAGTTGATTTTGATAGAATTGATCAACATTAGAGATGTTAATTTGAAGCCACAGAAAAACTTGTGTTAAAAGGTTGAATGTTTGCTTTTTCTTTTTAGGTACAATGGAAAATGTAAAGGATGTGTTAGGGAGATGGGGAAAAAAGGTGGGAGAAGCAACAAGGCAGGTTGAGGATCTTGCTGGGAATACTTGGCAGCACTGTAAGTTTTTCCTATAATTTAGTTTGTTTTCAGAGGAAATTGCACAAAATGTCCACTTCTCACTATACATTTCGAAATCAATCCAATTCAAAAATTTTGAACAACTTTTCTAATTATAATTTTGTATCTTCATTTGTAAAGTGATAAACTCTTCAATCTATACATACACCTTTGCTTACACAATTAATAATAAAAAACTCAATAAAGCTTTCTATTTTTAATCACTCACACTTAACCCGAAATGAAGTTTCTCTCTCTCCTTGCTTGTCAAGGCATATTTTGAAACCCCAATATATCTATATTTCTCTCTGCATATGTGTGGGTCGTGTGGGTCGACAATTGAACTATCATTCTAAACAGTCTAATTTTAAACTGTCTAGAATTAGAGCATAAAACTTTCTAGATGGATGGTTCAAAAACTGTTGGTTTAACGTCCAAGGACAATGCATAAATATTATTAAAAAAAATGAAAAGATATTAGTGTTTCAAAGTTGAACAAATATGATGGAAATGAAAGACATTTTGTAACTTTTGTTGATGAGCATTATGTTGTGGATAATGGCTTGTATTTGTAGATTGCTTCTCTTAGAAGCTACTCTTTTCATGTCAAAAGTTGTTTGAACGTAAAATAACATATATATTGGACAAATAGAAGGAAAATGGTACAAATGACAATTCTTGCCCAAAAATGGTCATTCTTGCAAGAGTTTATAAAATTGGACATATTTCAAATCTGCTACTAATTTGTTGCCACTTACATAAATTCCCCACAATTTGATTTTCAAGTGCATTGAACGAATACTGTGAGCAGGAAGTTCTTTTTTATACGTCCCACGATGACTCCATTACCTTTTTAGGGAAAAAATCCTTATAGATGGAATTGGAGTATGTTGACTTGAACATATGTAAATGAAGTTTTAGAAACTGAGAAATTTCTTCCAATATACACGCACAGGAAACACATCACACATTGGAGAGTTAAGACTTAAGAGGGATGGGTGGATTGTTATAGTTAGGCACCTGGGTTGATATGTGAGGCTTGATTTGGAGTTCACACACTGTAAGTGCAGATGTGTATTGAATAGGGTGGATGGGGTTAATTTTGGGCATTGTGAATATTCATTTTGTTCTTATTGAATCTGTCCAATTGAATTTAGTTGAACTCATTATTTATAGCCTCATGGTCATGCCAAACATGGGAAATCCATTTCCTTTTGTTCTATTTCTTTCTTCTCTTTATTTGTTGTTATGATGGAAAGCACATATGAGATAAAACTACTCTCTGACCAAGGAACTTCTCTCTCTTGTTTCTGAAATTACCTGACCTCTCGTTTCTTCCTGTTTAGATGGTGATAGGTTTAGCATGATTTTACACATTTTTCTTTAGTTCACTGGTCCAATTTTTTATGATAGAAATATACCAACATTCATATATGAGCACATTCCAATTGCTCTCCTTCTCTTACTGTCTCTAACCTTTCTTCTGGCCTCCACCTTTTTGCATCTCTTTCCATCTGTCAACTAATAGATGCAAAAACATGTAAGGTATCAAGTTCACCTTAACCATCAACTGCTTTCACATGACATCACTTATACCACCCACCAGT
Organism: Fraxinus anomala; assembly: GCA_903798345.1. NCBI lineage: Eukaryota > Viridiplantae > Streptophyta > Magnoliopsida > Lamiales > Oleaceae > Fraxinus > Fraxinus anomala. Next base: position 3,529 of record CAIGRN010045707.1, read on the forward strand.
TTTGTGCTCACAGCCATCATCCACATAAAAATAGCCAAAAATAAAGAGCCTCCCTCCAAATTTTATAGGCCTCAAGGAAATGAGAAGCAGCTCAGGGCTTTACAAAAGAAAATTACCCCAGCTTTGTTAGCAAGCTTTTTTACTCAATGAAAGCAACAATGAATGCTTATATACAACTCTATGTGTTTGTGTTTGCAGTCAATCCGCAAACAGAAAATATTTTATGCCATTCACTAGTGTGTATAGGGAAATTTATGGAGATGCACAACACCTTACACGTTTGTACTACTGCCTAGGCATTCAAAGACTATTTCAGGCAACCTTACCCGTGAAATGCACCGCAATATTCTTAGATGTATGCTTCCTTAGATGAGACATTTACCCCTACACCTACATCCCTTTGTCGTAGTTGAAAATTTAGAACACCCCATCGTGAGGTGTCTCACAGATGATGCCTTGAAAAAATTGTTGCTGAGCAAATAGGTAACTATAGGATGATGGGAAGCAAGGACTGGATTTGTTATTTCGTGCAGGCAAATCACATCAAACTCCATCAAGGATAGCTTTGCTAGTGGTGGGGACATTATTCGAGACCACGATAGACACTGGATTAGGGCTTTCTCGTCGTCATAATGGAGGCCTCCTTATTCTGGAGGCCGAGTTACAAGCTATTTTGAATGGGATTTTAGTTTCCCAACGATTTGAATTATCTAACATATGGGTGGAAGCTGACTCATCTGTGGCCGTTCACTGCATCAATAAGGGTGGAGGACCATGAGCGATTCAAATCACTCTCAAGCATATTAGACACCTTCTTTCATATGACTGTGATAGTGTTTCCCACACTTACCATGAGTGGAATCAGGTAGCTGATTCGCTTGCATCTGAGGGTAGAGACAGCGCTGTTTATGAGGAGTATGGACCGCTTGACCCACCACGACAATTTCATGCCCTTGTATGATCGATATAGACTTCTTAGTATTAGAGGATATTAGTTTATTTTTCACTTGCTTTCTTTGTATAGGAAGCAGTACTTTCTCATTTATTTCATTCTTTTATATGTTGCATTGTTCTGCATTTGGGAGCTTAGGTTTATGCTCCTCTTCCTTTTGTTCTCATGAATTTGATTTTATATATGGTTGGGGCATCCTAATCCCCATCAACCTTCCTTTGTAGAGCATATAAACTCACTGGCTCCGTGTTATTTTTTTTAAATAAATAAATAAATTTACATCAAACTCTGATTGTCCCTGTTGGAACTTGTAGTCAATCCCATAAAATTGGTTCCTTGTTTGGAATGCACAAGAACTCTAATGATAATGGATAATTAAAATTATTAGGTAATTCAGAGAAGTGGGTTCCTTCTTTTGTGGGTTGACCTCTAAATATTTAGGATCAAAATGGGCTGTGAGAAAATAAATGGTAGGTTGGTTATGGCAACTATAAGAGGCAAAGGAAGATTAAATTTTTGAGTTATTTTCAATAATAATTTTCTTTCTCCTCTTTAGCCAGCTGCAGTTTCTTAAGAATCATAACCACTAGAGTTGGACCACGATGTTGCTGGGGGTCGTGGTGGTTGGTGGACAATGGGTCACTGAATTAAGGATGAATTCAAAGTGATCTTGAATGATCAGATGCCTATGGGGAAGGCAGATTATTTGGAGAACCCATGTGGTTGAAAGCAAATAGTATATAATGTTTTGCTTGGTTATATGGAATCGTTTATTACTCTGAAAATCTTTCACTACAACATGGTAATGACGACATATCCATTTTGATTTGTTGCTTAACATCACTGTGGTTGTATTAACCGTCCCTGCTCTTGTATTTATAGAATCCAATAATTTCGTAATTAAATGGCTGAACTCCGGATACTAGAAGTATTGAGAAGAAAGTTTAAGGAAAAAGACAAAACCAAGCTCAGATTATTTAAAGAGCTACTAAATTGTCCATACAAGTTGGAATAGATTTAATTCAACAACCAAGATAAAAACATTACTGAACTCTTGATTTTCCAGATTTCTTTCCAATATTCCATAGGCTTTCTGTTCCTCTCCTTATGGAGAACCCTTGTGCACTGAAATCGCTAAATGTCCTTTTTTCTCTTAGTGAAAACCAGCCCTAGTCTAGCTGATGCTGCTCTGGGAAGAATTGCACAGGGAACAAAGGTTCTAGCAGAAGGTGGCTATGAGAAAATATTTCGGCAAACATTTGAGACAGTTCCTGAGGAGCAACTCCGTGATTCATTTGCATGTTACTTATCCACGTCAGCCGGTCCGGTCATGGGTGTTTTGTATGTATCAACTGCAAAGCTTGCATTTTGTAGCGATAATCCACTTTCGTACAAAGCCAGCGACAAGACAGAATGGAGCTATTATAAGGTATGTTTGGATTCTTTGGAGTTTGTAGTCTGATACATGTTTGGGTGGAGCTTATAAGTAACTTATAAGATGGGTTTTGAACAAGTGTGGGTCTACCTACTTTTCAAAATCCATCTTATAAGTAACTTTTAAGCATGGTTGTCAGTTCTCTTGGATCAATACTCGAATAGTTTATTTTATAGTAACCAATTTCAATTTTCTTGACTTGCATATGAAATTCAGAATTAAAATAAGAACTTACATAAATATTCTTCCTTCATTTGTATTTAGATGTTGATACAGGTACAAATGACTTTATTATTTGGTTACTTTTCTTGTTGGATCATGGAAAAATTGTTTAATCTACTTTGTTTTACAATTATGGAAATGCATGTTATTAAAAGTTGTATGCACTCAGATCACATGGTTGATATATCAAATAAGGACTCATCAAGTGCTAACAATGTTTTTTCTCCATGACCTTCAGTTACTCTCAGACATACCCTTGCGTTCTCATCTTGAGCATTATTCCCATCTCTCTCTCTCTCTCTCTCTCTCTCTCTCAGGAGTGATTGAGCTGATAACAAAAGTCTATGGAGAAGTGGTGTTAGACGTGATATTATTCTCAATAATATTGTCTCTCTTTTCCTTATTCAAGGATGAAGTGGATGTTTTAGTAAGGACGAGCATTTGAGCATATAATAATTATTGCTTGTCATTTTTCATTTGTCTTCTACCATAGAATGTACATTAAAATATGTAGATTTATCGCCCTTTTTATTTAACCTTAAAAAGCCCAGTTTGTACTACATGTTCTCTGTATTAACTTGGTGCTGTGTACACCTGCAATTGTAGCCTGTAGGTTTTATCTTTTGCTTACTTTTTGTATTTTTTTATAACGGATACAGAATTTGTTCTTGAACTTCTCATTATTGTCATCACTGAGTTACCTGGATTCATCTGTACATTTCAGATACCATCAGTTAATTATTCATTTGATAAATTGCATCATAGCTACTGATATTAATTTTTTGTCTACAAACATTGTGAACAGGTAGTTATCCCATTACATCAACTCAAAGCTGTTAACCCTTCATCAAGCAGAACTAATACAGCTGAAAAGTATATCCAGCTTATATCTGTTGATAGCCATGAATTTTGGTATTTGGGTTTTCTGAATTATGATGGGGCGGTAAAGTGCTTGCAGGATGCCTTACTAGCACATGACATGCAATCCGTGTAAAGTTGCCTCCAAGTTTCACTTACCCGAAAAGGATGTTCCTCGTACCAAGAAGATTCATATTTGTGAAAGATTTGGTAAACTTTCAAACAACTGAATGCATGTTTGTATTGTTTAATATCTTTCTGTTCTGGTGTTACATATGTTCATCACTCTAAGCTATGCTACATTTTGTGTCCGAGATAGCATGGGTAGCTGAGCCATTGTTTTGTAGTTTTACATCAGTTTACTTTGATTAGGACAAAGCAGCTTAAGAGCTTGTAATTATTTCTGATTCTTGATTTTGCTAGTTTAAAATAATTATTTTCCAGAAAACTTCCAAAGGTAGGAGGTGGATAGCTTAAAATGGAATTGCTCTATTGTTTCTTACAGATCATATGATGTGCTAAAGTTGTTTCATGATTTTCAGCACCATGTACTCTGGAAATTTTCCTTCATCTCCGCATCCCCACTGTTCTCACCCAACCCTCCCTTACTGATTAATTGTCAATTTGTAAAGCTGAATCCGGCTCAGGAACGCAGCTTTTCTGGCCCACGATCAAAGCATTATTGATTTATCGTATTTGTGATTTTGAGAATTATATTTTTGTTGGGAACTTGAAAAATATGTATGAAGTTTCTATAAATTTTCACGTTGTGCATTATTTTATTTATTGGTCTAAAATAATTAAAACAATATTAAAAATAGGAAAACTCTTTATTATACCTAGGCTTCTTCTTGGCACTCAGCTTGAGACTTGACCTCCACGCCTTATGCTTTTTAGAACATTGATAAAATGTGGCTGGAGTGTTTTTAAGCATGAGACAAACATAGGCTAAGTAATATATAATCTACTTTTATCATATATTTAGCCTCCATTTTCAAGTTTGTCGACTTACAGTAGCATATTTGATTGTCTCATATTATACTGAAGTACCCTGTTTAGAACCCGTAGCAAGGATGTGAATTTGCACCTCTTTTTTTTTAGTACTCTTATCGTCTGCATTATTCTGTCGAAATTTGATGTTGTGAATATTGACTGGGGGACACTCGACCTATTATGATGGCACTCGACTTTTCTTGTTGAATGGTTAACACAATGTTGTCAACTTTGCTCGATCCCGAATTTTTCTTTGCTAATTATGTTCTGAATTTGCAAATAATCATAATCTTGTTTTGCTATGTAAGTGTGGAAATATAGTTTCTCCAGTGAATTGATTGGCAATACCTTACAACAAAGTCTTTGATGTTTCTTCACTATTCATATAGTGAATCTTGGATAACTTCTGCATTCTTTAACTTTTATAAAATCAGTGACGACTTAAATATGATACAATTAGTAAGTTGAGTTATTTGTAATTTTGGATTTTGTAACAATACTCTCTAATGGGGAAATTTTCTTGGGCTTTCTTGTGTGTGTGAGAGAGAGAGAGATGGGTACCAGAATTAGCATTCTTTGAACTTGTCACTTTGACCCTCTCTTGGAATAACACCCTTGTCACTTATCAATATGGAATTTTTGGGTATGATGTTGGATACTGATTGAAATAATGTGACAACTAAATAGCTGCTTGTTATACTAGATGTTCGGATGGCAGTCGTATAATCGTAGTTATTAGTATTGGATTGAACTAGTGTTTTCAGTCTGAAAATTGGTCAATTGCACGTCGTATTACTGTAAAAGGGGTAAAGACTCGACAAAGCCTTTAAACTCCCCAACATTGTTGTCGACTATTGCATCCCGGTTCTAAGATTTGAACCCAATTTTCCTTTGGAGCACATGCTAAACACGGTACCCGATATTTCTTAGGCATCCTCGATCCTTTAGATTAGCTAACCTGTGTTCAAGTGTTGATTTTTCATCTTTTGACTTTCAAGGCCTCAATTCGCAAAGATAGAACTCTATACACAACTTGCTTCAGATCTCAATAAAAAGTAACTATTCAAAATTAATCGATAAGAGATTAACGATGAACAATCTATAAAAACTGAAGTTCCTCTCTCGGTGGAAGAACAAAAAGTGACTAGTTCCCAGTTGAATATTAGATAATTAATACTAAATATTCGTAGAAACAAACAAGAACAAATGCAATGATGGACATGATCTAAAAAGCAAAGCACATTTATCCCCTACTATTATCAAGCAATCCCTTGAAAGATATTATAGGGTGTATAATCTCTCTCTCTATACAACTGTTCTGAATTCAACACTCTTAAAAGCATGCAAAACTTATCCACATAATTACATTATTATCATTATCCTCATGAGGCTTCCATTACACATTTACAGAGCATGCTCAGAAACAAAGTATCATTTTAATGCTTCATGTCTTGTCAAACTTAGCTGTTATGAACAGGAATTTGAAAAGAAAAAGACATATAAACTAGGAGACCGTACAAGTATATCAAACACAACAATCTTGTTACATGTACATAAATAGTTGATAGTTTTTTTGATACATTGCTAGCTGTCAAGATTTAATTAGATGTTAAACAAAAAATACAGTTCAACCAGATAATACAATAGTTACCTATACATTTGTAATGCTTTATGTACATTTCATCTGAACAAGGAGTTTATTTACAAACACAATTAGTTTTAGGCTCTTGTTGTTGGGTTGATGGGTCCCACTTTTACAGGTGGGGGGAATGGGAAAATATTAGGAAAATGGAGTATCAAGTTAGTCCCCACTAGCTCCCTCGTCTTGTCACAATCTTGCTCCCTTTTTCCCTCAATTCTCTCTTTATGCAACACACAAACAGCCGTTTCGTTAGCAAAAATGACACAAGGATGTCTAGTTGAGTTGCGGGGTCGAGCGATAGGCCTAATCGATGGATCATGGACCGGACAAGTTGTACGAGTAGCTCCATAGAGGCACTACATAAAGTCCATATAGTCCCGTTGCAGGGTGCACTCGGTGTCTAAGGAGTCATGGGTCAACGCAAACCTTGAAGACAACACTATAGAGTCTAGATTGATTTGCATCGCAAACCTTCGTGTTGGTTATTTACGGATGTGACAACACTATAGAATTAGTTCCATGACTACAACATCCAACAAAGTTCGAAGGCGATTTTATGTGTTTATTGGACTATGACCCAAAAATTTTTTGAGAGCAATGCTGCCAAAAATTAAAATAAAATTAAGTGGCAAACTATGTGAAAATTTTCCATTTTGCTGCATAAATGGCACTCCCACAATACAGCCTTAATACCTACAAATCCAATTATATTAATCACTTATTCTGTTTCAAAATGATAATCTAGCAAATTTAAACCAATGAATGACTACATAAGACATTTTCATTATAAAACCTAATAAATTTTACCTGACTAATCACATTATAACATAAAGGAAACATCAACCAACACTTGATAACGAACTAACATGAAAATGTCACTATAAGTTGTGGAATTACGATCGTACATTTGACATTTAGCTGCATAACGAGAATTTAAGTATCAAGATTCAAGAGTGGTAAAAAAATCAGACATGGTTGAGGCCTCATTGCATGGTTTTTGAAGGTAAATATTTGTCCATTTATGTTTTTGTGTCTACCATGATTATCTGCTTCTGTAAATTACAGCAGTTTCCTTCCAACAGACAACTGTGTCACTGTGAGTGGTGTATGTGTCAGCACGTCAAGTCATACGTCTTTCCGTCCTCTTGGCTGTTTTTAGAGCATCACATGAATCCCGTCAGGCCGGGACCCTGCAATTTTATTGCAAATATTGCCCACAAAAAAAAATCAAAAAAATCAAAATCAAAATTTTAATAAATTTTGATAAAAAGTTAATAGAATATGTATTGATAACTCTGTATCCTACCAAATTACCAAATGTATGATTAAAATTAATTATCTACTTTAATTTAAACTTTGATGCTTGATGTTATGTGTATCCAAGAGTCAACAATGTGTACTGGCCCCTGCTTTGCAAGTATTAGCATATGTTCTCATATTCTTCGAACAAGGAACAACTTTTCCTTGTACATAGTCTTTTGCCACTATATGTCAAAGAAAGGATTGACTAAAATAAATTAAAGCAGATCTCATATATTATTATGAGTAGCGTATGTTTATTTGATTTAATTATAGGCGAGCTTTATTTATTTGAGTGGAATATGTACTTGAAGTTATGCGAACCTGAACTACGTAAGATTATATTTGTAGAGTATTACGTGATAAACATCCTTTATTTATTTCATGGTTATCATTCTTTATGATCTTACAAGAAAACATGACTATGGTCGCTCCATAATACAACCATCCTATTATTCTTGTTATGCATCGTATCAAGAGCAGTCTTGTGATTTCAAGACTTGTGATAGAACGAACAACGTGCTTGATTCTATTATGAAGTATTGAAAAGGATCAACCCGAGTATGGGAACAACATTGACTTGTTATAGCCATATTATTGTTATTCTTGTTTTTGAAATGTATTAGTAGTCTCATGATTCCAAGATGGGACAATAGAATGAACCGTGTGCTTGATTTGATCAGCCCGACTTCATATCAATGTTGACTTCTTATGGCTACCCACCTTTATCGAAAGGAACACTAGTGAGATACTTGTTATTAATAACCATTGTGGTTATTGAGGATTCGGAATACGACCTGAAAACCGTAGAGACCCCCATACTTGAGCTTGTCATGCATACTTGAGCACATCTTATATACTTAAGCTTGTCGTGTATGTTAAGTCAAAATTATAATTGGCAATTTGAAATTTGTAATTGGCCATTCTTTATCAAAATAATGTCCTAATTGAATTGTATTAGAAGTTTATCAAATTGTAATCAAATTCAAAATAGGAGTTATTGAGTCTTACTTATAGCAAAATAGTTAGATTGGTAGTATATGTCTTGAAAGAGTCAAATGTGTCCAAGAAGATCACATATGATCATTGAAATGCAATTAAAAGTTAAATAAGTGTAGAAATGTTGCGCAAATCATACTTCAGATTCTCAGTCACAGGTTGCAACGCATTTTTCACATAAAAAATATTGGACTTTGGATAAGACTACTTCTACAAGAATTATACTTATTTGAGTTAGCTTTCCAGCGTATTTTGAATCTCCTCAATAGAATATCAGGAGAGAAAGTTATGATAAATTACTGACGACTGCTTAGTTGCCTCTCGCCTGTCGTGGGCATGGAGCTCGAGCGATGAACAATAACATTCGATTTTCAAGTTGATTTTGAATTACTTTTCATTCATCCCAAATACTACCCATTATAAATATACACCTTATGGGACGTCCATAAGTGTGTTGAATCATATTTTCCATAAAGATTATTTATTTGAAGATCCGAAACACATTCATTAATTCAAAGATTCAACCACTATATTATTTGAGCCATAATTTCATCCAAACTATTGTTTCATATTAACCACGGGTCAAAATAAACATGATCTTTTGATCAAACACTAAATCATTTAATCCACTGGAGATAAATCGATACCAAGGATCGAGAGCTGTTGCAGAAGCACAAATTCAGGAAGACTAAAATGAGGTACCAAGTATCGAGATCTGGCGTTAAGAGCACGCAATCCAAGAGATTAAGATATAAACCCGGAGTCGGGATTTGTTTTGAAACATCACATTTCCGATAGGATCAAAGGAGATTGCAAGAATTGAAGTTGGAAATTTTACGGAGTAGGTGGGTGTGGACCGTACTGTAAGTTTGTTTCGATTTATAGTGGATTATTGACTAGTAAAGTGCTCGAAGTTTTTACTCAGTTGAGGTTTTTCCGTAATCGTCTTTGGTGTTCTTTATAACTTTAATTATTGATTGTTGTATTCAAATTTAGGATAAATTGACTTATTTGATCTAATCATCTAGAAATAAAAAAATAAAAAAAGTGACTTGTTACTTTTAATTATGTAATTCTGGACGTTGAGCTAAATAATTTAAAACTTTCAATGTACATCTAGACCTATTGTCCATACTCGAACTTGCATTGTTTACCTGAGCTTATCATGCATTTTGAACGTATAATGCCTACTTAAACATCCCGGACGTGTACGTCATATTCTCCTCAAATGAAACGTGTTTGTTCATGAAAGAATGAAGGATCCAGCCATCTCAGCTTCAATATCAGTTGGAATAAAGAGTAGTATACTCTACAGTAGCCGTTAGTCATTAATCGTGTTTTAGCATATTACGTTTTCTCCTTTTTCATTTTCTGTTAGTGTCGTTTCTTCATTTTGATGAGCTGTCGGCTTGCTATTGGACAATGGATTTTCTTCTATATTTATATATACAGCAAGTGCTCACATTTTGTATTTCGATTTCGTTGATTAAATAAAATCGTTCTCTCAAAATGCTCTTTAGCTAAATTTGTTCATGGTATCAGAGCAGGGCTAGGAATTCAGAAATGTTTATTTGGAAAACTAATTGATCAGTTGAAGAAGAAATTGCACAAAATGCGTCTGGATCAGATACTGAGAATGAAGCAGCAGAAAAGGAGTATTCAAATAGAGATCCATTAGATCTTCAAAATTCAGATCATCCCGGTATGGTTTTAGTTACTTCGGTATTGACAGGTAGAAATTACCTCAGTTGGAGTAGATCTATCATCATAGCATTAGGAGCTAAGATGAAATTGGGCTTCATTGATGGAAAATGTGATAAACCTACAGAGAATACATCCAAAATTGAACAATGGATCCGGGTAGATTGTATGGTTAGGTCATGGTTATTGAATTCCATTGCTAAAGATATTGTGGAAGCTTTCATATGTACCAAATCAGCAAAGGATTTATGGTTAGAATTGAAAGAGAGATATGGTGAATGCAATGGCCCAGTGCTATATCAAATACAAAGAGAAATCAGTAGTGTTTCACAGGAGTTTTGACAGTTGAAAAATATTACACCAAACTAAAAAAAAACTTTGGGATGAGTTAACGTGTTTGATGCCAAAACCTACATGCACCTGTTCAGCATCAAAGGAGATCTCAGATCTGACTGCTTCTAATCAGCTGATGCAGTTTCTAAAGGGACTAAATGACACATTTGATCACATTAGGAATCAAGTGTTGGTGATGGATCCGCTTTCCTCTGTCAATAAAGTGTATTCCATGGTGCTAAGAATTGAAAAGCAGAGAGAGGTACACATCATTTTTCCTGATTCAAATGATAATGCATCTATGTTAGTTAAATCTATGGATTATAGGAGATATAGTGGAGGTAGAGGTGGTTTTAACAGAAATATAGTGAGGTATGGTACATGCAGAGGAAATAATAGGAGATTTGGAAATGAGAAGGAGTTATATCATTGTGATTACTGCAATATGAAAGGTCATACAAGAGATGGATGTTTCAAGTTGATAGGATATCCAGATTGGTTCAAAATGCCAAAGGAACAGAGGCCTAAAAATTTTGGAGAATGACGATTTACAGCAAATATGATTAACACACCTCTGGATCTTGAGGATGATCAAGATAATCAGAACAGGAAAGTGGACATGACAGCATCCACTGACTTAGCCAATTTGGTTACACAGGAAGTGTTGAAGGTTTTGAGAGGCAAGAAGCTGTTGGAGGTAGAGAATAAGGTGAACTTTGCTCGCATTAGAGAATATGCAGGTATGAGTTCAGATTATTCACTTTTAGCTGTATTTGATCATGTGAAACCAGGGACCTGGATCATTGATACAGGAGCCAGCAATTACATTTGCACTGATTTAAATCTAATGACTAAACTTACTCTTGTTACACAGCCTACTCTTATATGCCTACCTGATGGAACAAATAAAACAGTTAAACACATTGGAAATGTTGCATTGAACCCCAAATTGCATCTAACAGATACCTTATATGTTCCCAGTTTCAAATTTAACCTTCTGCCGTACCAAAGATCACCCAAACAGCAAGACTGAAATTAATTTTCTATCCTATGGATCTCCTACATTTTAAATGACCTTCACATCCCCTTGCTAACACCTATTCCATTATGGTGCAATAACAGGGCTGCGTTACACATCACGGCTAATTCAGTTTTTCATGAACGTACCAAACATCTGGACATTGATTGTCACGTCGTAAGGAATCAGTTTAAATCCGATTTTTATCACCAAAGTTTGTTCCGACCAGCCTCCAGTTTGTAGACCTATTTACCAAGCCTCTTGCTTGTCCTCAATTTACACATCTTCTCTCTAAGTTGGGATTGGGTGATTTACACCAATTCCACCTTGAGGGGGGATGAAAGAATGAAGGATCCAGCCATCTTAGCCATCTCAGCTTCAATATCAGTTGGAATAAAGAGTAGTATACTCTACAGTAGCCGTTAGTCATTAATCGTGTTTTAGCATATTACGGTTTCTCCTTTTTCATTTTCTGTTAATGTCGTTTCTTCACTTTGATGAGCTGTCAGCTTGCTATTGGACAATGGGTTTTCTTCTATGTCTATATATACAGCAAGTGCTCTCATTTTGTATTTCGATTTCGCTGATTAAATAAAATCGTTCTCTCTAAATGCTCTTCAGGTAAATTTGTTCAGTTCATTCTTTGAAACTCTACATTTTGAGAGTCATGATTATTAGGGAGTTTGCGTGAGTTCACAGGTGACGGGATACAGGATGTTGCGCTAGGATATGACCATGAGTTAGTTGACAAGTAAAAGTCATTATTTTTCTAAAGTTCTTGTAGTTATAAAGAATGACATTTTATTAGTTGAGTTTTTTTATAACAAAGTACTTCAATGCGAGATTATTTTTTCATATCTTATTATTCTTGTCAACATGTGTGGATAGCTTGAAATATTTTAAAGCATGGTGTCAAGTTAATTGTATTTCTTATTTGAAATATTAATATTTTGGATGTTCGAGAATCTTTAAAATAAATATATTTAAACGTTTCTTGAGTTAGCATATTTGAGTATTGAAAATGTAAGAAGGGATAATTGAAGTTGCGGTCCCAAACATTCAACTTTGTTGGCACTTTTATCCTAATTTTTTGTTTGAAGCACTCGTAGTCCCAAACCTTTTAATTGCTTGCAATCGAAGGATAAATTGATGGTTCCATCCACTTACCCGTCAGTTGACCCAAAAATTAAAAATCTCACCTATTTTGACCAAATAAAGGGTAAAATCGTCCATTCATATTTTACAATTTTAAAATCAGAAATGGTTGTAACATCTTTATGTATCCCATTCTGAAACATGAAAAACCATTAGTAAATTGTAGTGATTTTCTTGAAGTTTTATTTTTGGTGTAACAAGTTCCTTGAGCAAATTGTATAAAAAGTTGAATCTTTGTGACCACCGCATATATTTGGATGATTTTCATTATGTTCTTTTACCTACATTTTGTAATTGAAATTTTCTCTATATTAATCATCACTGAATGTGCTAGGGTTTAGACATTCACTATGATGTCTAACATTCAAATCAGATTTTAGAATGAGTTTATACTCATGGTTATTATTTGGATTCCACTTGTGCTAACTGCAGTTGGGTTTTTTCAGGCGAGAACTTCACCTATTTCACCATATGTCTACACAATAGTGGATTTTTTATTTGTCAAGACGTGAAAATTATATGTATGAACATGATAAGATCAGCCATCTAGACTATGTGGACCCAAATATTTTGAATCGCTTTCTGTTAAAACAATACTATGAAGATGTTGGGATATTTTGAACAAATGATGTATCCTTATAGGATTGAAAAGGAGATATTGAGTGAGGCATTATTTTGATTAGTAACTGATGCAGGTTTTATGAATTTAGATAAGATACTTTGTGAAGAAATATAAACAGATGATTTTAACCTTCATTTTGTTGGTCGAAAGTGGTCAACTTTTTTTTTTTTTTCAATTTTTGGGTCAACTGACGAGCGAATCATCCATTTGTCCTTCTACAGCAAGCAACTCAAAGGTTTTAAATTTCGAATGCCACAAATGAAATGTTAGGTAAAAGTTAAAAGTTATAAAAGTGGAAGATTTGATACTGCAACCACAATTATTCTTCAAAAAATAAAAATATAAAATTGAACCCTTACGTCATTGATTAATAAAAGAAATGGAAAAATAATCATTATATAGTGACATCATATTCAACACAATGGTTAACATAATGCCACGAACACTTCATCATTGGACTGTTTTGAACACAATCAACTTTTTCATCAAATCACATCTTATCAACTAATATTATGTCAATCCATCTGTCAATCACTTTCTGTCAAAGTGACATGACCCATAAAAGAATAATCCCAAGATTTAAGGTCGTGATTCCAAGGGTTTTTTTAATTTTAAATATGGAAAATGTATATGACATGTTAGATAAGAAACGAATGATGTCTGATTGACAAGTAAAAGTATAACATTAATTAAACAATGACTAGAAATGGACTTCTAGTCATTTGCAAGTGTTGCATAATAGCCTAAAGAATATGTTAAAACATGGAAAAAACGTGTTGATCATTAGAGAAAACATAATTTTTAGTTATAAAAAGGTTAATTTGACTAGTTATGTGTGGTATAAGAGTAGAGTTCACTTCAATAAATACAATCATGTGGTTATAGAAAAAGTTCGGATGATAGCATTACTCAAAGCTATTCTTAGGTTGATCATGAATAAATTCATAGAGTAACTATGTATAATAGGATTTCAAAAGGCTCAACATAGAATTTATTCAGATTCAAAATTCTACTAGCCATATAATTCTAAAAACATCTTCAATGCAATGGTGAATTATTTAAAAAAGTTGTCACATAAGTAAAAGCATGCGATGTTTAAGAAAAGCGTCTTTAATGCAAACTAACAAGTCAAACAGGCGTGATAGATATAAAAAAAAAAATAGACAATATATAAACGACGATCTAAATGTTGAAGTTATATTATTCATGTTGGCTCATCAATTAAATTGATCTTGTTTCTGATTTTAAAATATTATTTTTCTTTCTCTTTCACTCTATTTTAATTGTAATGAATAACTTGTTAAACAACATATTTTACTATAGGATTGAGCAGTATTCTAAAAAGTTCGTCTAGACACTATCTAAACTCAAATCTGAAGTAAAAAGTTTCGCTTCGCGCCTAGAAGCTTTTTTTATTTTTATTTTTTCAATTTCTAAATGGCTAAATTTTTTGTTCCTCAATTTCTCTCTTTCATCTTCTCTAGGCGCGTTTTATTAATTTTTTTTTCCATTTTTTAAAGTCTTTAATTGAACTTTAATTTATTCATTTTTTTTATTTTTTAAAAGACTTTTCATTTGACTTTAATTTCAATTTTTTTAAAAACTTTAATAGTACAAAAGTTAAAAATAACCTTATCCGATAAAAACTTAAATAAGATTTAAGCTAAGGTGCATTTACATTATGTAATTATGATCTCAAGATTCATTATTTTGTTGAAAACATAGAAATTATGTATGAAATTCATAAAAATCTTTTAATTAGTATTTGTGTAGTTGAAAATTGAAATTATGAAAAATAGTTCAGTTTTTGCATTTCAAAAATTTGAAAATTGAATAATTGTATGAATTATTAAATAAATATTGTATTTTATAATTTTAGATATTTGATATGTATTATTTTAATTATTAAATAATTTTTAAAATGATTAAAATTTTGAAATAATTAAAAAAAATAAGAAATTTGAAGGCTTCGCATATGCTCGCTTAAACTCGTAAAATTTGAAGCTCCACCTCTACGCCTAACTATACTTTATTCTTTATAGAACACTAACTAATAATACTTTTTGATAGAAATTGTAGTATTAGTCTCAAATAAACAATTTGAATAACAAAAATTTGTATTAAACTAAAAATGGTGTCAAGAATAAATCTCGTATTACACATCATGACATCAATACTGATTACCACTTTAAGCAAATCACTGCGTGAATCTAGTTTTTCCTCTTCCTTCTTTTCTTTTCTTTTGCGAATAAAATGTACTAGTATATTTTATTATAATCAGCTTCTAGAGGGTAGTTTTTTTTAACTATTTACTATTTTGTGTGAGCTTTCCAGTCCTATCGTCAAGGGTTGGTGGTTTAAATGAGGGAACAAGGGGAATGATGCTAGTGGTTGATGGTCACATCATCCAAGAAGTACGCGTGATGTCGTCTTTGAAACTTGATCCATCCTACGAAAATTTGTTAATCTCACTAAAATTACAATCTTAATTAAGATGACATTAGATGATAGGTTAAATAAAAATCGAAATTAAATTACTTCACTTTTTATTTACCCTATCATCTAACGTCACCTGAATTTGAATTATAATTTTAATAGGATTAAATAGTATTACTCAAACTTGTTTCGAGCGTATGTCTCGTTTCATATTGGATAATTATTGTTGCTTATTGTGAAATTTCGAACATGTTTTTTGCCAATTGTCTCCTCTAGCCATTGTACTCTAGCCTTTAGGTGTTAGGGATGGCAAAATGTCTCCATCATGTATTATCCTATGCCGTTAGAAAATCAGATGGGAAACATGGGCCTGCCCGACTTAATTTTTTTTATTTTATTTTACGATTTTAAATGTAAATGATATTTTAAAAAATAAGTAAATGAAGGAATGTGGCCGGACTTCGAGATATTTTAATCCCCGTACCATTAGGACTCTTAAAAATTCCTGGTGCAGCTGGGGACACCGGACACGGGATGGTTAGGTCCACTTGTGCCCCCATGCCATCCCTAGGGGTTCCCTTAGGATTGGCCCTCTATATGGTATTTGTAATCGGGTTGGACTAACAAAAAAAAGAAAAAAGAAAAAAAGGAAAAAGGGTTTTGGGGTTCCTTTACTATAGGAAAGTAGATTTTTTTAACCACAAATTTATGAAAAATAAAACACGTAACATGTTTAATAGAATTGTAAGATTTCAAATAGTACAAGGATACATAGTATTCGAGTTACGAATTAAGAAAACTTAGCTCATGTTTATATTCCCAAGAATGGGAATATATTTTGTAAAAAGTATTTTTTAAAAAAATATATATGATTAAAAAGTAGAAAAAGTACATGATTTACGTGTAAAATTATTTTATCGGGAATGTGTGGTTGAAATGATTTTGAGGAAAAAATAATTTTGTACCAAATTAATGGTCGTAATCAGGTGACACAGACTTTAACTGATTTTGTTTGTTCAATATTATTAAAACTGTTTCTGAATTCCATCACAAAATATGTCCGATAATAAGAAAAGGTGCAAAAACAATTTAAAAATAAAATTCGCGACAGATAGTGACACTACACTTCTGTCGCAAAATCATTAAAAAACTATAAAACAATAAGAATAGTTCCAACCTTGTTTTAGTTAATTTACAAAAATTAAATTAGTATGATGTAGTGATGTTAAAATTATTAGAACTTCGAATTCTATTTTAAATGGTCAATCTTATTAATAGGAGTAATTTAAACCCTTATAAATTGATTTATACTTTCATCTTTATTCGATGTAAGATTTTATTTTTTAGCATGCTCGTTTGAGCAACCAATCTTGAAATTCGCGTGCTCAATATTTTTTAATTTTAATTGGAATGAATCGTTCGTTGGAGTTTAATGAACTCTGATACCTTATTAAGACTTAGAGTTTCATTTTAAAAGTCAATCTCGTTTTGAGCAAATCAATCTTGAAATTCGCGTCCTCAACTTTTTTAGTTTTAATCGAAATGAATCGTTCATTGGAGTTTAATGAGCTCTGATATCTTATTAAGACTTAGAGTTTCATTTTAAAAAGTCAACATCGTTTTGAGCAAACTAATTTTGAAATTCTCGTGCTTAATCTTTTTTAGTTTTAATCGGAATGAATCATTCATCGGAATTTAATGAGCTCTGATACTTTATTAAGACTTAGAGTTTCATTTTAAAAAGTTAAACTCGTTTGATGTGGAATTTTATCCCTTACCAAAAATATCTCATCCTAATCGGAATCGAGGTTGGACAAGTACGTGACAAACACAACCACAATTCTTAAATTTTTAATCCATGTGTCCCCCGCAGAGCGTCCCGTGCTGTTGTCATCCTGATCCAATGTTGGCGAGAAATTTATTAATTCGATATCTAATTATAGTAATTAATAAATACAGATATTATACAGATATTTGGACTAAATAAAATATAGAACACGCGTCGTATTATTATCCCAGCAATGCTATTGCTTATTCCTTCTGTATATACTGGTCATGCATGGCTTTCGTATGAAATATGAAATCCCAATTCATTTTTCTATATATCAAACCAAACAGCTACCCCCTCTTTTCTCCACTTTATAATTTTCTCAACAACTCTCTCCTAATATTTTTTTCTTGATATTGCTCTCTATATATTACACAATTTTCCTCACCAGTTCCAATCGAGCACTACCTAAACAACAAATTTTCTACTTATTTTTGCCTTTGATTATCTTAATTTGCACTTACTGCTACATGCATGGACACTCTACTTGTCATTTTCAGCTTATTTGCTGCAACTTCTGCTTATTTGATATGGTTTTGTCTTCTTGCACAGAAACTCACTGGTCCAAAGGCCTGGCCATTGGTGGGTAGTCTCCCATATTTGTTCATGAATAGGAGGCGAATCCACGATTGGATAGCCGGAAACCTCTGCGCAACTGGTGGCGCCGCCACTTATCAGACATGTACCATTGCTATACCTTTTTTCGCTAGGAGGCAAGGCTTTTATACTGTCACCTGCCACCCAAAAAATATCGAGCATATTCTTCGAACCCGGTTCGAGAACTATCCAAAAGGACCGGACTGGCAAACTGCCTTTCATGATCTTCTAGGGCAGGGCATATTCAATAGTGATGGTGAAACTTGGCTGATACAGAGAAAGACTGCTGCTCTAGAGTTCACAACTCGGACGCTTCGACAAGCTATGGCCCGGTGGGTGAACCGAACTATCCGAACCCGTCTGTGGATCATATTAGACAAGGCTTGCAAAGATCACACCTCTGTGGACATGCAAGATTTGTTGCTTCGTTTAACCTTTGATAACATATGTGGACTCACTTTTGGTAAAGATCCTGAAACTCTTTCGCCTGAATTACCCGAGAATCCATTTGCCATTGCTTTCGATTCAGCCACCGAAGCAACTCTTCAAAGATTACTTTATCCTGGATTGTTATGGCGGTTGAAGAAACTTGTAAGCATTGGAGCTGAAAAAAGGCTGGAAAAGAGCCTACAAGTTATCGAAAATTACATGTCAGAAGCCCTTGAAGCACGAAAAGAAACTCCATCTGATGATCTCTTATCTCGATTCATCAAGAAGAGAGATATCAATGGAAATCTATTTCCAAATTCAGTCCTCAAGCGCATTGCTCTCAACTTTGTTCTCGCTGGCCGTGACACATCATCTGTGGCATTAAGCTGGTTCTTCTGGCTCGTCATGAACAACAAGCGCGTTGAGAACAAGATCATCAATGAATTATCAACAGTTTTACTAGAAACCCGGGGGAAAGACACACAAAAATGGATTGAAGAACCTTTGACATTCGATGAAGCTGATAGACTGGTTTATCTAAAGGCAGCATTGACTGAAACCCTACGTCTGTACCCCTCAGTCCCAGAAGATTTCAAATATGTCGTCTCGGACGATGTTTTGCCGGACGGATCATACTTGCCGGCCGGTTCAACAGTCACATATTCTATTTATTCAGTTGGGAGGATGAAGAGTATATGGGGCGAGGATTGCATGGAATTCAAACCAGAGAGATGGCTTTCGGTCAACGGTGACCGGTTCGAACCACCCAAGGATGGTTACAAGTTTGTGGCGTTCAATGCTGGACCGAGAACTTGTTTAGGCAAGGACCTGGCTTACCTCCAGATGAAGTCTGTGGTCTCGGCCGTACTTCTTTGTTACCGGCTATCACTGGTTCCCGGTCACCTTGTTGAACAGAAGATGTCTTTGACTCTTTTCATGAAGAATGGGCTCAAAGTTTACTTGATGCCACGTCATCTTACTGCACCACCAAGAGTTGCCATGTCAGCATAGAAAGGGTATTTCTGTCTTTTACTAAAATGGTATAAAGGCGAAATTGGGAAGACAGCATGTGTGTTGAAGAATGGAAGTGTTCATGTGTTTTTCACAGTTGGTAATATTTGGAGATTTCATTTGTATTCACTTTTGTCATACTTTCCTCAAAATGTATGTTTTCTTTGGTTGTTTTATCTATACATGTAAACATTTGATTACTTTCATGAGGCAATTTAATCCATGTACCCTGAAAACACTCGTGATGTCATTTAGAGTTGTCAATCGGGTTAGCGGGCTATGTGAACGAATTGGCTCGTGTTTGGACCCACTCAAGTTTGTGGGCTGCTTTTCAATTATTGTTTTAAGATGAACAAATAAAGAAATACATTACCAAACGCAGCCTACACCGTGCTGCCTAAAACATTGGTTCAACTGAACGGTCTAACATCTCAAATCTAAATCTAGAGGTGTAAAGATGGGTTAATCCGTGGGCTCAACCACAGCCCATACTATGCTGCTTAAAACATTGGTTCAACTAGCCAGTTGACAAGTGATAGTTCACGTCTAGAGAAAGGCACTACGGTACAGTGCAGGCCCGTGTTTTGCCTGGAACCGAGGGCACAACCCTTCTGAACTTCTAATACATGGAAACCATTCTGTATACACACTAGGTGGGAAGAAAGTAATTTCACATGATTTGCAATTTGATTTTTTTTGGCACATCAAATGAAATAGACTGTATTTGATATCAATAACAGAACATGTAAATGAACTACAAGAATTAAAAATTTAATAAGATCTATATTTCCACAGTAATTTACAAAAAATGGTAGGTTAGTGTACAAACGTCGTGTGCATAAAACTATGCGCCTCTACTTTCTTCATCTGCACAGGCTCCATTCATTCGGACGTTCCAGGATTATGAGAAGATATCAACTCGGATTCACCGGTCTCTATGAGAAATAAACGTGTAAACAAGCGCTCCAATTTCGAACCAGATTTTAGGTGACAATTGTTTCTCCATTCCATTCTTCAAAGTTTGGAGTCTCGAGTTGCAGTATAGTATTTCTTTTATGAGGTTCAATCAATTATCTTCTCACCAGTCGAAAAGAGATTCCATATCACAGTGCCGGCTAAGTAGAGACCAACTGAAACCCTGAAGACATCATCCCAAGAACCTGGAAACCAGATAATTCAAGACTTAACCAAAATATATGATTCTTTGACATGAGGACAAGCATGTTAGAGTAAAGCAATCAATATGTTAGCAATTCCGAAACTCCGTCCTGCTGAAACCAAACCATCTTACTTTATCTTAAAAGTCATGTCAACCAGTCCAGTGATAGTTCATCAGAACAAACACGTGTTATTTCAGTTTTCTATATTTTGCTGCTTTTCAAATTTTTTCCCAGACTGCGAGATGAGCTGAAAAGTCAAAAAGGTTTCTTAGTTACTTCTGTTGATAAATAATATACCTGCATCAGCATCTTCATCACCACTAGGGTGAACGAATTTGCTGGTTCTATGTACCATACAGCTGGTGCAGACTTCTAGTAGCTATAAATAAATTAATGTTTACTACTTGAATCCGACTTTTGTCGATGCTGTAGGCTTCAACAAGTTCAAGTGTTCAACCGACCATGAATATGGATATGACAAATATGGTACGAGTTCCACCCAAAGCATTTCATTAATTGATAAAAAAGCATTAAACTGTTTGGCATGAACCTACTGCCAAAATTTACCAAGCTTGAACCTACAAAAATCTGTATATCATCCTAGGCAAAAATAATGAGCTATAAAACTCATGTTTTTAAACCCGACTGAGCCGAGGTCGAACTGTGAATTGGGTGTCAAAAATTACACTGAAAATTTAGTGTAAGCGGGTGTTGGAAGTCATTATTTTAACATTTAACTGTTATTTCAATTCTCATTACATATCCAGTAGAAAGTTATTTCATGCAAAGTCGGACGACAACAATAATATCAGTACATCCAACCAAGCAGCCGCTTTCTTTCACATCCAATACTAACCACCATTTTCACTGCCTCCTTTGTGTTTGGAAGATGAAGGTTGACTTCTTCAGACACACACACATACTCGTATATTTATAGCTTATACGCATCTGGTCTGAGTTTAATTGTTATGTAGTGTTATTGTGGATTTTGGGTGTTTCACAGTGATATGTACATGTATATTTGTTTTTCATCATATGTACATGTATATGCTGATTTATAAGATTAACCTTTAATTTTTATTTTTTTTTTCAAAAAACCAACTTTTCAACACATGCCTGATTCATTCAGTTTAATAGATTTTGTCCTGGTTTTCATCTATATGGTTTTTTTTTTCCTATGAGCGGACAGGTTTTACATCTGATTCCCCCTTTTTTGGGGATCAAACTGGCAGGTCTGGTCCGGTTTTGATAGAACTCAAAGATGAGGAGCCAGCAAAGTCAAAACTATCTGACTCTGATCTTTCCATTTACATAATGTAGATGGGCTATTTTGCAACCTCGTAAAGACTCGAGGAACTACTCAACAGTATTTCTGAACAGGCAGTTTGTACTTTAAATCAAGCTCAGAAATTTCATATCACAACTAATGGACTTATCTCGGCTTAAAATATGAGGGGTGAGAATTTACCATGCTGCAATATATAACCAGTAGCAGCAGTACCAAAAACCCCAGCCAGCACTCCAGCAGTATTAGACAGACCAAGCAATACTCCCTGTAAATGATTTTGTAGGAAATTATGCAATTGATTATACGCTTATAATGAGAAAAGAAAATTAGTGATACCCAGAAAAACTACCACCATGTAATCATGATAAAAAAGGAAAAACTGACACCTGGATGTTTTTTAACTATATCTGGCACAATTTATTTAGGATCATTTGTGACTGCTAATAGGTTGGTTGATGATAGCATTATTTTAATAGCTCTACACAACAGCAACTAGGCATTGACTGTACTTGGCGAAGAAAAAGTGAAGTACTTACTGAATATCGTGGAGCAATATCCTGATGGTTTGAATATAAGCCTGACTGTGAAAAAGCATCAGTTCCCTGCCATGAGAATGAATCCATAGAAAATCAGAAGAATCGGATAAAAGGCACAAGAAGCCTACATTCACAGAGAACGTGAGTGCACAATAAGAGTAGAATTTGTTCTGAACACCGACAAAGCTCACTACACCAGCTTCTTTATAAAAAGAATATACTACATGCTTGATGATATGCAATCATTCTGAAATAAAAAAAGAGATTTCATTAATTTGTAGCATAAATTGCTGAAGACAAAATTTGAACGACATATATGTGCCCCTCTCTAACATTTTGGATAAAGTGAGCCACATGGTATCAGAGCACGAGAAGGTCCTAGATTCAAGCCTCGCCGTCATCCATTTTATGGGGAAATAAATGAACCCACATACGCTTTTTGCGATGGTGGGTATGTGGGTAGGGTTGAAGACAATTTAAATGATATATATGAAGCCATCTCTAACAGCTAAGCTTTTAGATCAAGTGGTTCCATAAATTACTTCGATATGTGTACTGTTTTCTATAGAGAATTTCATCCCCAAAGCTCATAGTAGTTAAAACAAACCTGACTGCATGCCATGCACAAAACTGCCATTGCAGGAGAATTCACATGGCTCAACTGAGTTAAGAAGAAAGCAGGGCCAAGAAATCCAATTGTCTGCATGATCTGCAAAGCACAATAAAATACAGTTAACCTAACTGCATTCCCCAATAGGATGCAAGACTCGGAGTATCTTGATTTGGGACAGGAAACTTGAAAGCAGCTTCGAATAAACAGTTTAAGAGACCAGCTGCATTATGGGCAGATCTACCAGTTGGAAAAAGAGTACATTGCAGAACTTCACAACAGGAGGAAAAAAAAGAAATAACAACTCAGGAGAGCTAATCGGTCATCCGGAAAAGTAACCCATGAAGTCTAAATGAGCAAAACATTTTGATCATCAACAATGGCTTCTATTTTTCTCTAACAAAGAAAATAAGGATTGTACATGCCTCAGGGAAGTTCACATTAACCCAAGACAAATATAAAGCTCTCATAAGCACGTAAAAATGTCAAGAGTACAATGATCACAATGTGGGTTACTGCATACCTTCCTAACATTGGTCACAGACACACCTTTGGTCACAAGAGTATCTGCAATCCAGCCCCCGAGATTTGCAGAAAAGGCCATTGTAAGCCACGGAAAGACAGCAAAAAGTCCAGATTCAGTAAGATTGAATTTCAACACCTGCAGCAAAATCAATAACCCAAAATTTTCATTCAATCATTTATAAAATTTTGATTGTGTCCTTTACAAAATAAGTCTCTATAGTTTTATAAAAGATAATCCATAATTCTCTTTAAGCCACTCCGATATTACTAGAAAGATAAGTTGACGGAAGTACGAAAATTACTAGAAAATGATGACATCCAATCTGCACTATATATGCCAATTCCTTGCTAAAGTCATCCACACGGTGTAAAGAAATCAAAAAATACCTGGTGATAGTATGTAGGCATCCATGTAAGAAGAATAAATGTTCCCCAGTTGTGACAGAAATGGGACACTATCAAGGCCCATACAGGTGGTTTTGACAAAATTAATTTCCAAGGTATAGATTTAACTGGTTCCTTTGATACGCTGTTGCCAAGAATCAGCTTCTTTTCGTCAGGCAGTAATTCAGGGTCATCAAGAGGAGAACTGTGTGCCTACATGAGGTACTTCTCAATTGTTACTCATTTAGGGGAGAAATGAGTCATATAATAAAACTCGTGCATCATTCAAAATAGAGGTTAATACTAGTTCAGAAAATTCACCTTAGTAATCCACAAAGCAAACCATACGGTCCCTAGTGAGCCAAATGAATAAAAGACAGATGGCCAACCCAAATTATGGATCAACATTGGTGAAAATGCTAGACCAGTTACAGATCCAAGATACATTCCACTGTAAACGAATGCCAATGACCTACTTCTCTCTGCCACTGGAACCCATTTTGACAGTATATTGTTCATGGCAGGCATGGCAACACCCTGTAACAGAGAGATATAGCTTACTCCCACAGAAAACAAAATAAATCACATGACAATAACTGGTTGACTAGGATGAGAACAACAAATCACTATTAGACAATTAACACTCCTCCATTACTGAAAACTACAGACCCAATACAACATCACGACTGCTGTATAACAAATAGAAAAGCAAATGAAGTAGAAATGTGGGTCAAATTTATTAAATGAGGTACCGACCTCACCAATCCCCATGAAAGCACGGACCACAAGCAAGAAAGGCAAACCAAGTTTTGCAGCAATTGGTGTTAGAGCTGTAGCTATTGACCACCAAACTACACCAAATGCTAAAACAAACTTCCCACCAACAGTATCTGCCCATATACCTCCTGCAATCTGAGCATCATGCAATAAATAAAATTAGAATAAGAAACCAACTGCATAATCCCCAGAATAACATAAGGATTTGCATCTCATTTAGTTTTATTAAAATGAAATGAAAGAAATAAAAAATAATATAATGTCCCAAATTGAACATCCATGAATTCTTTCTTATATCTTAATGTCATGGACATGAAGCATACAATGCATATGAATGTGCCTTGATTGGTCATTAAACAGATAAGTTTTTACATTACCTGAGTGAGAAGGTAACCCCAGAAAAAGGAAGATTGTATGAAACCAACAGTTGTTGGACTCCAATGGAACTCTGATGACATTGGAAGTATAGCAATGCTCATGTTTACCTGCAGAATGATATCTGCTTAAGAACTGACAATTGGCATGCTAATAAAATGAAAAAAAAAAAAATCATATTTTATTTAGTTTTTTAAAATTTTTAACTATAAAGGGAAGAGGAATTTACTATGCAAGGAATTGGAAACAGTGGTCTACCGTTATGAAATTCCAACTGTAATAGGAATAAAGTGGAGAGACACACAATATAAAGCCAGTTCCCGACTTCCCGAAAGCTTTGCAAGTCACTTATCAACTCAGGCTCTCATATGCACTAACATTTTTCACTGACACTTTCATAAAGATGATTAACAACTAACAAACTAGACTCATGCTATGATCCAAGTGAATCTCACTTTAAGCAGTTTGAGGGCGACCTAACACATTGAAATAATAATCTTTTACTAGCAAAGATGACCGCTTGCAAGAAACGTTCATCTAAATGTTCTTCATTCAATCACATGTATTTGCCAACTTGACCAAATTAACCAAAAGGTTCTCAATTATGTGTTTCATCTGTTTCTGCCAATATCTTCATGAAGGACCAGCAAACTTAATTTTCCTTTAACCTAATGATCGCAAATAGAAAATCTAAATAAAGCAATAATCATTCCACTTCATATAATAAGGGAAGGTCTCAAACTCATCACTAAATTTCAATCATTTCAAACTGATCAGACAAATTCCGTTGCAAAATCTATTGTTCTTTCTTATATAGCAGACAAATTTTCTGGACGTTAATTTGTTGCGTTTGTTGGACAAGGATACAAACTCGCGCACCAGTGTTTATAGCCACTTCATAATAAAATGTAAAAACGTGAATATTACAAAACTAAAGATCTCAATTAACATCCATATCAATAAGGAAGTGTTTATGCTTACTCTATCCATATTGCAGAGTAGGAAAGCAGAGAAGCACAGAATCACAATAACCCAACGCTTTGGGAACTGTCTCCACCATGGCAGTGCACTGACGTCATCACAATCCTCATTCCTCAAAACGACGTCACTTAACGCATCCTCGAACTTCACAGACTCCGGCGTAGATTCAACGACATCGTACCGCTCCGACTTGATATCTGACCAAACTTTCCCACTCTTCCTTCTAACCAAATCATTCCTGGAACTACTCGAAATCCTGATTAGGTGAAAAATGGTTTTGTCCCTTGAAAATAATCGTGACCCAAGTTTAGATTTGAAGTTAAAATCCGAGTCAAGTGTTCTTCTTGACGAAAACTGGTGTTTTGGAGCTGAGTAAAAGGAGATGAGCAAAGCTCTCGCGCTCATAGCGTGAGAGCAAGAAACTAATCAATTATGAATAAAGAAAAGCACTTTTCAGTAAAATAAGTACTTATTTTCCACACAATACTTCAGGCACTTTGTGTGTGAATGCGAGTGATTCGGAAGGGAAGATTTTTTGAAGGTTGAGTTCAACGTAGGGGAAGAAGATTTTTGCACTGCTATTTATTCATTTCTGTGAGAAAATTTGAGGAAATTCAATTCCAAATTGGGATATTTTATGGGGAACTGGCTGCAGATTTGACACGTGTTGACGTATAGATTTTTACTGGATAAAAATTTTTCAAAACTTTTCTTTAAAAGGGTTTCTCGACGTCGTCGTTTTGATATGATTGAGGGCGTAAATATGGGCTGGGCCATACGTCTGGACCGGCCCAACGGGTAAAGGGTTCGGGTGAAACTTATATCGGTATCGTGTAATCTTTTCGAAAATTAGATTCTATTGAACTAAAAGGAATAAATTTATAGAAATTTCATCTTCAAGGATTTTCTATTAACTAACGACAATAGAAATTCTAGTTTTAAGTACCGTTTTTTTTCACTTGGTTGAGAATTATCACAACAAAAAGGCAAAAGAAAAGGCCGAAATGATTGATATTTTGGATGTCTTGTTTTCATGTTTATAATCATTTCAGGTTGTCTCGCGAGTTAATTACAAGTATTTGAATGTTAGATTTCGTTTTTAAGACGTTTTGTTTTGGTTATTAATGTTTGTATTGACTTCCGTAAGCTTAAATCTTATATTATAGTAGTATGTCTTGTCATCACAATATTAGTTGAACTTAGAAAGTAATTGAATTCATCTAGTTTATTTGTGATGAGTCTATTTTGAAGTTCAAGTTTGTACGAATTATTTACGGAGTTCGAGGCAAATTTTATAAATTAGGCCCGAGTATGGACCTTCAAATTGTATGTGCATTCCATTAAAAAAAAAAAAAATGACTATTCATTAGAGCTTTATATATCAGGCTGTTAAATTAAATTGGTTACATATGCTTATATTGACTTCTAAATGTTTCAATCATATATTACAGTATAAATATTGTCTTGTCAACACAATATTAGTTGCACTCAGTGAATCATATGAATTCACCTAGTTTATTTATGACGAGTCTATGCTGGAGTTCAAAGTCGTACTATGACTATGGAGCTTGAGGCAAACTTTGTAAATTAGATTTTCTATTGGACTTAAAGACTAGACAAAAATCAATTCGAATCAGTCAAATCGATCAATTCAATCCAAATCAACCGATTTGAATTGGTTTTTTAGTTCAATTAAATTGGGTTGGGTTGGGTTGGGTTGGGTTGGATTCCGAGTTATTTATTAAAACCCAATTAAACTCAATACAACCCAATAAATTAAAAAAATATTAAAAAGAAAATTAGTACTTAAAACAAAAAAATTTAAAATCTAATGATCAAAATTCTCCTCTGCGTCACGCCTCTTCTGCTTGTCATTGCTGCTCGTGCCCGACTTCTCGACTCGATTTTTTTAACGTAATTTTTGACTAAACACTTGAATTGAAGGAGGATGTTTTGTATTGAGTTTGAATGATTTAACATTTTCAGTATTTATGTTGAATTCATTTTATTCAATAGGTATAATATGCAAATATTCAACATATATTTAGATTGATTTAATATGTATTTAATTTGATCATGATATAATCTATTTAACGGGTTTTACAATATTTTTAATTTACACGGTTCTATTGGAATGGAATTTAACCCCACAAATCATTGATCCAACTTCAATCGACTTAACACCTTTCAAATCACCATTTTTAATGTAACTGAAATTAGTCCAAATTGAAATTGTATCAAACTTTAAAAATTTGTTCAAATTCAACGAAAAATGTCTTAACGTTTGGGCCCATAAAAAATTGTCCAACNCAAATCACCATTTTTAATGTAACTGAAATTAGTCCAAATTGAAATTGTATCAAACTTTAAAAATTTGTTCAAATTCAACGAAAAATGTCTTAACGTTTGGGCCCATAAAAAATTGTCCAACTTGAATTGGACTCAAGTCCAAAACAATCAACACAACCCAAACAAACCCGAGTTTGGTCGATTTGGATTGGGTTGGGTTTCAACCGTGAATGGATTGATTTCGATTTTAATTATTGTCAAATCGAATATGTTGGATTGGACTCAAAACCAATCCAATCCAATCCAATCCAAATCACATACAACCCTAAATGGAAATTCAAAACGTATGTTCATTCAAATTTTTTTATTTATAAGAGTTTTATGGAACCATCTGTTAACTTAGAACTCAACCATAAAATGGCAAAAATTCAAAGCGATCACTTAAATATTACTCGTCTTGCGGTTTTAGAGGCAAAAATATTATTCAAATTTGGATAATCTGATTGTTCAACCATTTAATTCTCAATTAATGACATAATCAATCCACTCAATTTTTAATGTGATAGTTGATCGGAGATACGTCTTTATCAACTACAACTTGAAGAAATTTCTTGCTGCAGATGCAACTATAATCGGTAAGGTTGGCAAAACTTTATAAGAATTTGGAAAACAATCATCAATTTTCTTCAAAAATTGTAGGAAATCAACATCTCTCTTTGTTTCACTCGGTAAATAACACATCAAAGTTGCCAACTTCGAATATAAATCATTTTCATTCATGTCTGAATGTCCATTATGTTTCAAATATTGCTCAAGATTCTCACAAAACTTTAACGGCAACAGTTGAATGTTGTAACCTCTACAAATTAAACCAAAGCCCAAAGTTCTCTTTATATCGTTTAAATTGTTCAAATCAAGCTCGATCAATTATAAAAAGGGAAATAATCAGCTCTAGAAATTTCTCAGCTGATTGATTTAACTAATCGCTACCACTTTATTCAAACTGCTTCTTTCTTTGATTGGTATGTTTTCCTCGAAATACAACTTCAATTTCCATTTCCATTTCACTTGTCATTTGTTTTGCTTCATACATGGCATTAGCAAACCCAGTATTTCTATAATCTTCGATAAAAGAAATTCACTCATAGTATTGATCACATACAACAATCTATACAAGATTACCATGATAATAAAGAACTCAAAATTATCAAATTCATATGTTGTTAAAGAATCAACTTCACTCTTTGTTTTATAATCTGCACTAATAGACACAAGTCAAGTAAAGCATCACTTATTTGTAAAGTTTACTATTTTATATATTTGACACTTTCAACATTACATTCCCGACGTATTTGTGACAATAATTTCAGTGTCAAGCTTTCCACCTTATCTTTGAAAATTTCCATCACTTGGGAAAGAAGTAAACAATGTGTTGATGTATTGTATCACTCCAAAGAAAGACATAGATGTAGGTCAACAATTTATCATGTCAGATAAGACTATGACAACCCCATGGAGTACAGAAAGCTCTAGAATTCATTTCAAGTAATCTTCTTTGCACATCTTTGTGCCTCCAAGCTCACGTTAGATCTGTTTTCATGCCCTTGTCCTATGATATAATCAAGCTCAAGATTGATTAAAATATTTTTAAGCTTCGTTAAAAGTTAAAGTCGTGATTTATCATCTAGCTTAAAAAATCCAACCCAATATTCTTCTATCATTGTCGAGTTTCCTGGATATCTACAAATCGTATTATTAGAGACATTTGCTTCTTGTGACTAACATCTGAAGTATAATCAAGTATCAATTAAAATATTTCACATGTTTAACTTTCTTGAAAATTGAACTTCTTGCCTCACCTGCCAACATCTGTATCAATTCTTTTTAAATTTTATGATCAAGAAATGCGTACCGAATCTCATGTGCTAGAGCATGCCGAATGTGCCCTTGCATTATTTGATCAAACATGACAACTATTTCTATCATTTGCAAGAAGAGATAATTGTTCTCTACCCTCTAGTTCACTTTACTTGTCTCGTAGGGTCTCTTTCAATTATTCGCGGGCAAGGAGTATTGAACTGGCCACATTTCTGGAAATAGCAACCCAATCCATATTTCAGAAAAGGTTCAGAATAATTAGGACTTATGGAATATAATCCTCGGTTTGGTTAAATAAAAATCAGATTTCTAATAAGTCTTTTACAAAAGTTGATGGAAGATGGTGTTGAAAAGTTATGGGTCTCATGAAATGTGATTAAAATTTGATGTAAATTTTAGCTCAAATTTTTAGCAGAACCAAACAGGGGCTAAATGAGAAATTTTAGTACCACCGAGGAACAAGGTTAGGCCAATACAATGCAGACTAATTTTTTATGGGAAAAAAAATCATATATACCTTACAAATATAAAAAATTAATTTATACTATATTACAAATAGAAATTACTACATAACCCAATAAAATTGCCAAAATTACTGTATCATAAAACTTTTCATATTTCATTTGTAACTGAAACCTTCAATAACAATCATAACGGATGCAATTAATTGAATAGGCTAGAAATATGCGAATTCAAATTCATAACGATCTTGGATGTAGATTAACATCAACAATGGTGATTTGGCGAAACATTCTCCAAGACTGAGATAAATTGAGTTCTAGTATATTTTCAGGTAATTTCTATATTTTCACTTGAGCATGGATTGGATAGACCACAGTATGCATTATTTCCTATGTTGGAACGTCCAGATTCCTGTGGTACTTTGGTTGATTCATCTGCAGCAATCCCAGCAATGCAAGAGCTTGCATCGACGATGGAAATAATTATTTAGTCGCCTAAAGATGAACGAATTGAAGAGGATCAGGTTGTGGTTCAAGATGAACAATGCAGGAGTATGCATCTACAAAATGAATGTTTTTATTCGATATCACCGTCAAGCGAAAAGTTAGTTGATTTGTGAATGTATAAAGTGTTGGGAATTTACTTAA
>CAIGRN010045709.1:0-15442 GCA_903798345.1 Fraxinus anomala
ACAAAAGTACTGCCAACATCTACATTCAAAAAATTGGTTCACAAAATTGAAATGCGTCGACTCAAAGATTTTCAGTGATCAACATCAGGGGGAGTAGCTGTACTCTTTTTCCTTTTCTTAGGTTTTATCCAACTGGGTTTTTCTAGCAAAGTTTTAATAAGGCAATATTTATATTTAATACTCCAAAATAACTGTACTATTTTTCCTTCGTTTGTTCTTTTTATCCCATTGNCTGCCAACATCTACATTCAAAAAATTGGTTCACAAAATTGAAATGCGTCGACTCAAAGATTTTCAGTGATCAACATCAGGGGGAGTAGCTGTACTCTTTTTCCTTTTCTTAGGTTTTATCCAACTGGGTTTTTCTAGCAAAGTTTTAATAAGGCAATATTTATATTTAATACTCCAAAATAACTGTACTATTTTTCCTTCGTTTGTTCTTTTTATCCCATTGGATTTTTATCAAACAAGGTTTTAACGAGGCAGATATTTTGTAATGCGTCATTTAAGGGAGAGTGTTGTAAAAGTAAACTAAATTAGGGTTTAATGTGAATGATGCTTGTACCCCTACAGCCCTAGAAATTATTACCATTGTATCTTCGATCCTTACCTATAAATATAGGGCTTTGATTCTTAATAAAATATACACAAGTCTATCGACTTTTCTGATTCTCTTCTCTTGTTTTATCTTTTATAACAACTAGCTAAATTTAAGAGCCAAAATTCTAAGATTTACCCCAGACCCTGCGAAACACAGGTACGACCCTGCATTTAGTATTTAGAGGTTGCGCCATGAGATGTATTTTACATATCCCACTCTTATTTATCTTCACAGGTTGTCTTCACATGGATGAGATTACTTCAATGTGCCACTTGTCATGATTTAGGAAAGAGGCGAGACTGTTCCTATGTAGGGACTGACTAAATAAAGGGAGGTGTTTCTGCTTTATCCTTTAAGGTGGACTAGTTTTGAATAGGTCAAGCTTGAAAGAAATTATAGATCTTTTTAGTCAAAACATGAACATTGTATGAGTTTGTTTTTCATTTTCCATTTAATGATTAATTTGACACTCTTATAACCATTCTATTTATGGGAGTAATGCTGATAATGTGATTTCCTTGCAGTAATTTATCCTGCTTCATTTGTCTAAATAAAATATCTTGATTACGCGTAAAAGAAATCAGAAAGTAGAGATAGTTATCCAAGTGAATCAAGAAATTACATTTCATACTATTCATGGACCTGTACTCGCAAAATCACCTTGACGCTTCATGTGACAAATTCAATGACCCTAAGATGAAAAAAATTGAGGTTCCAGCTATAGTAGTTTCTTTAGGAAATGTTTTGGTGAAATATTTAGTGTTCAATGTGGTTATTTTGATATTTCTATGATTGCAAATATTCTGATTGATTATTGAAAAAAATGATCTTGAGTTTGATTCCCAATCTGATTGACTGAAGAGGTTGCTCTATAGACTTGCAGAAACTTTCTGATGAAACTTGAAAACATGCATTCTGCAAAACACTTGCTTTTCTTAGTTTGTAAATAAACCATATTTGTCATGTAGGTTACAGGAAGTGACAATGAAACTGCACAAGATCAACAAGCTTCCCTCATTGTTCTTGCTAGACAACTCTTTGCCGCAATGGTGGTATTAGATACTCGGCAATATTTTATGCACCACAACAAGTTCTTGTACCAACATGTGCATTCTCAACATCACCGTCTGGTAGTGCCATATGCTTTTGGAGATGTGTACAACCATCCCTTAGAAGGGCTGATTCTCAACACGGTTGGTGGTGCTTTAGCTTTCCTGTTATCAGGCATGTCCCCTCATGCTTCCATATTTTTTTTTTTCCTTTGCCACTATCAAAACTGTTGACGATCATTGTGGGCTATGGCTACCTGGAAACCTTTACCATATATCTTCTTTACAAATAATTCTACATATCATGATATTCATCACCAGCTCTATCCTCTATGGCACAAAATATAACTTTTCCCAGCTATTCTTTGTGACTTTGTATAGGATTCTTGGTACTTACATGTCATATTCCCTTGAGAAAAGAACTGGTGGTGGTTTTGAAGCACGGCCTGCTAAAGAATTCAAGGAAAACTCACAAGAAAAATGGTCACTTCCAGCAGCAAAACGCTACCAACTATGGTTTCATTTTATTTTATTTTATTTCTCGTCATAGTGCTTGAAGCTTTTGTGATTTGTATATATACCTAGTACCTACATGATTACATACATGTGTGATATATGGTTGTGTTCATTTTCCCATAGAAGTGTTTTGAGACATATAGTGAAAGCTAAAACCCCTTCTTGGAGGTATCTTGCGTTGTTCTTGGTAATGTCAGTAAGTCTTGAATTTGCATCAGGAAAACATTTTTTCGAACAGAAGATCACTTGTTCTGTATCTGATCGAAATAACTAACGATAATGCTCTGATTTTCTATCTATAGTAAAATCAATCCCCTTGCTGGTATGGATGATCGTGGCATCATTTTTTTTTTTTAATCTACGATCAAGTGAATTACATTCTGTTCAGGATTTTGGCAAGAATACCTTATTCCTCGTAACTGGTAATCAGAGGGAAAGTATATGATTTTAATCAGCTGTATAATGTCATTTAGCAAATCTCAGATGTGTCTCTTAATAGATAGAATAAATCTCATTAATCCCCAACTATTAAAGGATTTTTAGTCCGAGGACCACCATATCCACTTAATTAGGCAGTGATCAAAATACTCCTATATTTAGTTGTTTGTCCAATGTAAGATATTTATTCAAGAATACGACAGGGTTTTAATTTATATTCCTCCCTGGACCACCTTCATTATATTTCCCACTTTTTTTTCTTTTCAACTCTGGATGAGGTAGTTGGCCATTTAAGATCCTATCTGGAAATTGGCCATTTAAGATCCTATCTGGAAATTCAAGCATAATGTCAAGTTGTCCAAGATATTGAAATATCCATCAGTAATGATTGTAATGCCTGGTTACGATCACAAGTGTATACGCTATGTAAGGACTACGGATTTTCCTCTACAAACCTTTCATCTAGATCAAG
Organism: Fraxinus anomala; assembly: GCA_903798345.1. Lineage (NCBI taxonomy): Eukaryota > Viridiplantae > Streptophyta > Magnoliopsida > Lamiales > Oleaceae > Fraxinus > Fraxinus anomala. The sequence continues at coordinate 3,077 of CAIGRN010045709.1, forward strand.
GGTTATTTCATGCATCATTAGGAAAAGAATACAAGGAATCATACCTAAGAAGGCATTCTCTTTTTATGAACAATCGCTTACTAAAAGAGGAATTGCATAATGAAAGCACCGCTTGCTTAGAGCTTGAATCTATGGCTCCTAATACAGTTTTGGAATCCTCCATTTATTCCTCTGGGATCTACAAAGATGAAAAAGAAAGTTTCTCTTTTTATATTGAATATAGAGATAATCATTCTTTAGATAACATGTTTAAATAGTGGGAAAACCTGAAGGAAAATCAAAGAAAAATGTTGAATATAAGACCAGATATTGACCACGAAAAGTTAAAAGGTCAAGGTTCGAAGCTTTTATATTTTCAAAGTGAACGAGTCGATTCTTGAATTATTTTTGCAGGTTCAAGTGTTACGGTTTTCACCTATAAGCTGACCAATTTTTCCCAGTTCTTATAACATTATCGAGAAATAGAAGGTGAACCCCTTCCTTTTCCTCCCATAATCCAGAGAAGATAAGATAAAGCAATAATTTTCATTTTTTTTCTTCTCGAAATTTTCCTTTCAATCCTGTCCATGTCCACCAATCCAAACACACTGGAAATGTTAAATGTAACGTGTGTGTTTTATCAAATGACATTAGATGAGAGGATCCCTTATGCTCATTTTGGTGCTGGTAGAGGGCCATGCCATTAATAAGGTGGTTATAGAATGGACCGCTGCCTACTGTTATTGGTTGTGACTTTTATTGGGTCAGCGTGTCACCATCGAACTTATTCTTTGCTTAAATAAGTTTCATTATCAATATTGTTGTGATCCACTTAGTATTACGTTGATAAATTTCGACTTTCATTTTGTTTATTATTGCTCTCATACATTCAGAAGCCCTTTGTATGTTTACCAATTTTTTTTTGTTTTTTGAAAGTAACTCTACGAAGGCTTTCTTGACATATTTTGTGCTTTTCTTAAGAATGGAAGAACTTGTGATGACTATGAAATTTAGAGAAAATATCTTAGATAAGATTCAAGTTTTTTAATTTTAATTTTATTGAAACTGCTACATCAGTGGAGTACTTATTCTTAATAGAAATATAGTCTTAGGAGGGGACATAGAACTTGCCTATCTGAATATTCCTCAATGTCTCGATTATTCATAGAACGTGATCCACTGTTTCAAGTAGAAATCAAAGAATTTCTTCGTAATGAAAGACCCGTTCTATTTTCTCTAATAGATGGTAAGAACTTCATATGAGTTCAAATCTTACTAAGAGGTTCAATAAGATCTTGCTTTTGAACCTTCCTAACAAAAAAGTCCAAGGAAGTAACGCCAAGAAAGGAAGCCAAAGAGAACAAAAAATTAAATCTAATGTGACCTCGACATACTCTTGATACATCGCGGGTTATATTTGGTAGGCTCATTATCAAATTTACTACTAGAATCAAGAGCAAGCCAATGTCTGTCCATAACCCAACTCTAGCATGTCTAAAGCTTCGTCTATATCTTCATGAGTATAACCAAATGCATCTCCTGCATAGCCACATTTTCTAGGGCACGATCTCTAAGTGCAGCTTCCCTTTGTACCCCCTTTGTTTCACTTACCTCGTTCGGATCTTTTTTCATGTTGACCGAACTAGTAGCCTCTTCCACAGTTTTATTTCTTGAAGAATTTGATTTACTATAGCTAGAAAACACTCTATGCACCAACTACTCGACTGCCAATTTTAATTTCGACTTATTTTAACATTGTGGTTTCTAAAGTGATATAGCTCTCAAGATGTGTTTATTTGTGTTATAGAAACGTAAATATAGTTGTAAGAAACTCTTACATGAGAACTTGAGCTACTTTATTCTGCTCATTATTAGCTATCAACTGTTAATCACTTGGTAACAATGGAAATGCTTTAGGAACATATTACAAAATATAATTTATTGAATATATAACAGATGTGTTGCACGTCCAGAATGCGATCTAGAGAGAGCGCCTGCATCAAAAGAGTGTTGTCTGTTTTGTTTATCGAACCCCTTCAGCTTATTCTCCGAATTAAATCTCGTCAATGGTGTGAATGACTCCGATCGATGCCTTCTTGCCTTAGGAAATGCATCCCCTGCAACTCTAACAGCTGTTTGACTTTTACAACCCGAGAGAATGCTTGGACGTCGCCATTTTGGCGTATTTAGTACCGTCTTCTGGGGATATGCTATGGTGGTGGCGGCTGAAGCTCCGGTTGTGGTTGATCTTGGCTCTTCAGTGTCCGACATGGCAGAGAAACCAGCAGCGCTAGCGGTGATGACACTCCACTCTATGCTGGCTTCACTAGGTGCATAACAAGTTGTGGGGGTAATGCAGCTGGACATGCTATTGCCATCTGATTCTTGCCTTGTAAGAAAGGAATTGGCATTTTTTGACAAACTTTCGATCTCGAATAAGTCTGAACTTGTATCGCTATCGCTGTCGTTGTACATTCCAGTGGAACTCGCTGGGATTTCAGTTTCTTCCACTCTTGGAGAAATTTTATCCCAATTCAACATTGTTAACCTTTTCTCGAGTGTGGATGAATTCTTCCCATTCTCTAGTATTGGAGAGCCAAAAACATCAAGAGATTTTCTGGTCGAATTATCCTGTGCTTGTAATTCCATTTTAACTGCTGGATTCTCTGTCTTGGGATTAAAATCTTGGAAGCTGAAATGATCATCTATCTTCAACTTAACTCGTATTTCATCGAGTTTTTTGCACTGCCAATCCTCCTTACTAGTAACCATATCACCATTTTCAAGCTCTTGTATTGCTTTGCCATTGTCCACCCTGCTGCTAAAGCTCTTGTTAAGATAGTTATCGCCCGTACAATCATCAATTTCTACTGAATTCCTGTCGTTGCACGAGCAATTGCAACCAATGCTTGCAAGGAAGCTCTTCATGTTACTCTTTCTGCAGGGCTGCTGATTTCTTGGAATATTATGCAATAACACGCTTCGACTATTCCAACTTGATTCAGAATGAATACTTCTAGTTGGTACCGTAGTTTTTTCTTTTATATCAAATAGTTGAATGGGGTCTTTTTTCTTGTTCTGCTGATTTGGTAATTCCTTGGTTTTTGGGCTATCATTTTGCTTCTCATTGAAATATTTATCAGCAGTGAAAATGTCAATTTCTCTGTCTTCTGCTTTCTTTCTTGCAAAGTGAAAGGGTTCATGTGGGGTGGAGGAGGAGGAATTTCGGCTTTGATTTGAGTCTATTGGTTTAAGGACAAAGGTTTCTTCCCCTCCATTTAAGTACAAAGGAAAGGAAGTAGCCCCATGATTGTGTAAAATGCTCGTACTGGACGTTGAATTCAGTTTCATAATAGACATAGGTATTGTACAAATGATTAAAAAGAAGAATTTGTATAGCAGAATCTTGAAATTTGGCAGGAATTGCTAAGGTTTGATGAGTAATGAAACTCCTGCAGGGATGGAAAAACAGAGGAAGAATTTGGCTGAATTAATGAGAGTTCTAATTAGGCTACTAGGCTCAATGAGAATCACTCTTAAAAGTAGCCGTAAGGCGTGTACAATATGACAATAAGTTTGGTTTACCAGATGATGACCATGACTCAATTAACTGTTTTTAAAGTTCGGGACTTTATTTGATCCCCCAATATTTTCAAAATAAATTTTTCTCTCTTATTTTCAATCACATTCTTCAATAAAACAATATTACACTTAAACTATATACTTTTCTTTATTTTGTAACCACACATTCTCCATTAAATCATTATTTCAAAATACATTTTTATCGAAAAATGAGTTTTGATAAGAAGGGTTGGAAGGGCTAAACAGGAAGAAGGTTCCGTGGGGGTAAGGACTGAATTGCTACAGGCTGAAGGTTGTGATGTAATTTCTCGATTTCAAACATGAGAACTCGAGTCGTATTTTTTCAAATGTTAAGCATTTTTTTTATATAGTTTAATCTCTTTTAGTAAACATGTGGATTTGATTTGAGTCTACCAACTTGTACCATTTTGTTTAGGGCTGAACAAAACTCTCGAACCGAACGTGAATCGAACCGAACGGTTATTCTTAACTTAAATACCTGAATGGGTATCTGAATCGAGAATCGACAAATTCGGTTCGGTTCAATTCGGTTCTAGATTAAAAATTGAATATCCTTAATTTTTTTTATCTTAAATAAGCCAAATTATTTTATTTTTTAAAATAAAATTACTAATTAATTAGTTTAACCGAAACCCAAAATATGATTTTTTCTATTTCTAATTTTTAGCCGAAGTCCAATTAATCAAAGTGACCTAAATTTTATCTAAATCTCTTATTCTACCGTAGTACCGTTTTTTGTCAGAAAAAATCGAATTGAAAACCTCTCTTTATTATCGTGAGCTCGTTATCTTCCTCTTCATGTGATTTTAATTGATAAATGTATGGATAACTCAACAAAGAGAAGCTCAAAAGATACCACGGGATTGAACTACGTTATTTTGTAAGAGATAAAAATGAACATGTCATTAGTTGAATTAATGTAGCGTTGTTATAAATATAAAAAAATTAATTATTGTACGTAACTCGAGAATCGAATGAAACCGAACCAAAATAGTTCTATAATTAAATTTGGACCCATGCTAAATACCTGAAAATTAGAGATTCAGTTTGGTTCAGTTAAAAGATTTTCTTTAATCTTTAGCCGAACCAAACTGAATCGAATTATGTCCAACCCTAATTTTTTCCTTTCCTTTATTAATTAGATTGTTAGTTTATCATTACTTGAATACATGGCTCTTCAATGAAAACCTAAACCAGGACAAAAGATTGTTCCACTGATTGACATGAGATGTGTTGTGTACATAATTTACGTACATAGGGGTGTCTATACCCCTCACATGGGGTGGGGCCCACCTTTTGTACACCCCATGTGAGGCCCACCAAAATGTGAGGGGTATTGACATCCTTATATACATATATTATGTACACCAAGAATTTTTGGATTGACATTAGCTACAGTAAATTTGCTCACATGGCCACTCTCTCTACAGTACCTGAAAATAGTCCTATCAAGTTATCCAATAAAAGGGTAATAGCTCAAGAAGATGTAACAGAATTGTAGATAAGATTTTAGCTGACTTGTGCTGTGAGTACAAGGTGGGTGGGAACCCTCACCGATACCTCACAATAGGAGAGGAGGGTGAGATTTTTTTGACAATTTTTTATTACCATGGGTCCCGTATGGAGCCACTCATGTGAGTGTGTGTGAAAGTTTTTTGAAACTTATTTTACACATGACTTTGTTCATTTTAACTATTGTTTTACTTTCTTTAATGATGTCCAACACCATATAGTTCATCTTATCGAAACAGGCCGTGAAGATGTCCACCAAGTCTCAAAGCATTCCGTACTAGACAGTTTTGTAGAAGAACTTGTGTTCTTTGTCTTGTACCAAGCACAAGCTTTTGGAATTACTTAGGGACTCGTTATTTTCTGCATTTTTGGTCTAGACTCTGGAAGAATATAGGCCATTCAAAACCAAAAAAATCCACTGTTTAAAAGACCACAACTTACTACATTAATGACATGTTTTAAACTGTTGAATTGCCAATTATGGAGACAGTCACAGGCAAGTACCGTTTGCCCGAGGATTCTTCATAACATATATGTTTCCCAGGGAAAAAAAAAAAAAAATTGATTTAAAAAAATTCAAGAATCAATAGTTGATTGAAGCGCCATCATGTTACTGTATTGACACGACAATCTGCATTATACAGGTCATGTTAGTTTCTTCTTTTAAAACCCACACTGCAGTCCATAATGAAACCAGCCTACTACAGAAAGTAGCCCGTGAGGTCAAGCCTACGAGTTAAATTTATTGAACGGTTATGCTATATATACATAATGACTAACATATTGGTTCACATACATATAATGTGGTGAGATATGATTTGGTCAAAATTTCTTCAACCAAATTAAAAAAAAAAAACTTCTCCACTTTCTTTTTGACAAATCATTTGTATGTAAATCGTTATGTAACTCCATTATGTGTAAGTATCATTATTCTTTATCGAATACCAATTGCTAGGATGAGGCAATCATCACATTTATATAGGAACCCACCCTTAAAATAGTTTTATAAAGACCGAGTACTCGAGTGGTTAAAAATATACGAGTCTCAGCTTAATTATGTGGGAGAAACTAAATCAAAATATAAATTTATTCACTTGTGTCGGCAGAGAGCGAAAAGGAAATTAGTGTTTGCAGCATGTCTTTATTCTCTCATTTCTATTTTATTTTACTTGGTTTTGTATTTCTTGGTTGGTGGGGTGGGGATATTAGGTGTTGGCAGGAGCAGAGGTTGTCTGCGTTGTGTACTCGAGTTATACATTTACCTAATGTACAACTTGATCACATGAAACCTCCAAAAATAAGTTTGTAGAGTACTCACTTTAATTCTGCCTAATTTGTTTGAACTCCACTTCTGAATCCTCAAATCATTATTCAATGCTACTAAATGCTATGTTTATATGTCCAATATAATGCGTAATACCGAAATATCTCAAGTACCTCATGTCCCTCACCGTCATACAAAGAACTATAATCAAAATCCTTAATATGTTTTCCTAATTTGCGAGTTATGCTGGTTTGCCTTACAACCTTAGGATTCTAGCCATTTCGATGTTTACTCCCTATCATGCTGGGTAGATGTTTTGCGAGCTATACATGTCTACACATATGCAAGCAATCCGAGGAAAAATGTTAACAGAGACGATCCTTATACCATGTCCTCAGAGTAGACTAATACGAGTATGTCACATTATTTGCAGCAATTTTGCCATAATCTTTAGATATATTGAACCAAAAGGTACTTCAAATGGGTTAAAAACTTCAAATATCAAGTGATGATGTGAATAGAGGGCAAATCAACAATAGGATGCTCAAATCAACTTTAGAGACTAGAAACTGACAAATAAAGGAAGTCATACCAATCTTCTTCGATAGTGGCAATTGAATTAGAGATAAGAAACGAGAAATCAATCTATGGAGTACCTGCATAACATCACTGATTTGAACGAGAACTACTACAAGCCACAAACATTATTGTTTGCTCCTTATCATCACGGCAAGCAACAGTTGGACGATGCAGATAGACAAGTAGCATGTTATGAAGCATTTTGTGCGAAAAACTGAAAGAAATGAATAGCCATGTCAAGGCCTAAAGTGAAATCAATTCGACTTTGATAAGATCATGCGTGTCCATACTGAACTGCAGTTGCTCCCACAGATTTGTAAATAGCTTCAAAAAATTATCATATGAAAATAGAAACATCTGGTACATTGTTCCTAGTGTTTTTAAAATAATTCTAAAGTTCTTGCAAGCCTAGGGACATCGCTGTAAAAGAATCTCAAGAATAAATGTTGATATTACAAGTACAGTTTGATCAATAGGGGCTAATCAACACATCCAAGGGCAAATATTTTGCTTGCGGCCAAACGTATCTTGTAACCATGGAATTGTACGAGGGATAAAAGAATTGCTCCTCGGAATCCTGTCGACTGCTAGTCCTGCTTTGATATTGCGCTGGCTTTTCACTGCACTGAAGTGGAGTTGCCCACCCAATATTGTTTAACTGCAACCAGTATTTTCTCGGGGACAAGAGGACCGTCCTCGTGATCTACCAACTTCGAGTCATATCTCATACCTCCTATAATCTTCTTCACCTTGACGAGCACATCCACTTCGTCTCGGAAGATAATTGCACCTTCTGGCCGCAGTATTCGGTCCATCTCTAGAAGAATGTCTATGTCTTCAAAGTCACACCTGTATCAAGTTGATCATAGTTAAAGGCAGACATCATTAAGATTCACATTTTTAAATTTAAAAATGACATGAGTGTCAGATATATTGATGCAAAGGCTTGCCCCAATGTGAAGCCATGAATAACCTCTATCAAGCATCCATTTCTCAAATGAAAGCAGAATTGTCGCATAAAGGTAATACTTACTTATTTTTGTACAAGCTAAAAACACCATTAGCGTGGATGAGGTCGTACGTCCTTGGATATGTAGAGAAGGCTTCACACCTAAATCAGAAAAATTATGGTGAGCAAAAGAACTATTTTCAGGTTTCAAGTGTAAAATCAAATATAAAGCTAAACAGAAGAATGATGCTCAACACTGCACAAGCCTGTAAAAAGTTACACTAAAAGGTCACGCTCGACAAAATAAATGCAAGCAGAAAACATTTTTATCCCGAGAATTGCAAATACACAACAATACTACAACAGCCTATCACAGGACCAATTCATGAGTTTCTGTGATATTAGTGCTTAACTGGATCACAAGTGAACGTATCATTTGGACATATTACCGACACACCAAGAGATACATTGTCAACATGTAATTAATAAAAAATTTACTTTACAATATAAAAAATTAAAAACGAAAACATATAATCCAATTTTTTTAATCAGCGTGTTAAGGATGTATCGGTACTTTTTTGAAAATTTGTGTGTCAGCGTGACCATGTCATGCGTATCATGTCCGACATTTGTGTCCGTGTCAATGCTTCCTAAGTTAAAAACTTCAACTATCGAGTGACAAAGTGAATTGATGGCAAGCCAAAATATAAGATGCTCATGATTATAGAGACTAGAAATTGTGTGGGTAAAGAAGACTTACCAGTCATGATAAATACCAACGAGTCCCCTTTCATATATAACACCCAGGGTATTCTTCTCTGCAATAGTGGGCATGACATTCATAACCCAAAATTTGGGAGATTGCAAGGCAGCAGCAAATCCTCCCAATCCAGCGTTCATATCCATAATGTTGCGGTACCTTCCTGTGTCAATGATTTTGTTGATATTTTTATATGCACTCACATGCTTTTTCCATTTCTTGTTGTCCTCCAGATATTCCTCAACGGACACTCCAGAAACAGACCCACTAGCAATTCTAGGGGGAATGGCATATAACCTCTCAGAGAATGGCTTTACATCCACACTAGAAACTTCATCTCTGTTGGCATTGTTATATGTAGTAATACAAGGCTCCATTTTCTTGTACCTAATATGCCAAAAAGACAGTACATTAATGATTCAGTTTAGGATTTTTCTTCTGAGAAAGATTATGCAACTTGAGGCACTTTAAGGAGTGTGTGCGTCCACAATGCAACTACTATAAGTTAAAAAAATTCGTTTCTTTACATATCAGAAACCATGAGTTTGTATGCACACATGTACAAGGTAACTGCTTACCAGACATCATCAGGGTCTTCAGCTTTACAAAATGTAGCTCCAGAATTTTCTTGTGAGGAACGACATGAATCAGCATCCATTCTCTTCTGCCATATTGCAATTTCACCCTTCTCAGACTTCTTCTCCCAGCAGAGAAGTTTAGCAATCTCTTCGATCTTCTTTTGCTCTTCCTGAAGTTCCTCCTCAGGACGTTGCCATGCTCTGTAGTTAGTCTTCCAATTGATGGGAGGGCCTGAAAGCACCCAGTAGCCCCCAGGTCTAAGAACCCTATCAACTTCTTTCATGTATATACCATCTGCAATGAGAAAGAACATAATATTAATTTATGACGAGCTGTTCAGCAGAAATAATCTAAGTAAATGTAAAAATGATACACAGCTGGATTAGATAGGGTCCTTTCACAATGAGAGGAATGTGCTGGTCTATATTTTGGAATTTGATTAATGGCCTATGAATTTAAATTATATGATATATATCAGTTTGGTTTGTCTATAGAAGATTCACAGAAAAAGATATTAACATTTGATTCTTACCATTCGCCCCCCAAGGAATTAGACACCGTGAACAGTGTGCCATATCAAAAGCTCTAGATGGGTACGGCATCTTTACTGTTCCAAGAACACCAATAACAGCAGGTACTCCCCTTTCAAGAGCAAATTGAACCTGGGCTTCATGGGAATCTCTTGGCGCAAACGACATTGCTATAACATTCCTCTTCCAAAGATATGCACCCCAACTTGCAACCTAACACAATAAGCCATTTTCAAGAAGTTAATGGAAAAAGAATTTCGAAGAGAGATATTTAAATAAATACACTAGTTATTCAAGAGAGTTTTGCAACACTCATCATACCCCGCAACCAGTGTCCAGCGCAGTTCGTACTATTCCATTTTCAATTGGTATTACTGAAGCAAGCTGGTCAATGTATTTATCAGCCCCTTGAGGAAATTGAGTTCCTCCACCAGGGAACCTGAACACATTGCCCTCATATTGAATCCAGTTCTGAATAGCCTTCTCGACTGTCAAGCTCTTATACGGTGCATTGGCATAGGGAACATAATCACGACTTTTAGGCCATGGAAATGGGGTAACATAACCTTTCGGTGCTGGAATAAGGCAATGCAACTTCTCTTCTTGAGAAGGGCAATGTCTCTCACGGTAGATCATATTGTCCCTTGGAAAGGTCATAGCACGCCTTTGATCTTGGCAAGGAGTGTAATCCGTGTAGCGAGAAGTGCATGGCTTATACACTTTCACTTCTGAATCAGAATCATCAATGGTTCCAACTTCACCACCATGATGGGTCTCAAAATTGAGATTCGGGAGAATATTGCAGTTTTCTCCACTCTTGATCATCTCCAATGCTATACTGTCTCCTTTCCCAAAACCACTTCTCTGCCATGTTCCCAGTAAGTAGAAGAAACAGCATAAACCAGCTACTATAAAAATTGACACAGAACTCCTAGTCCTACTGTCTCCTGAATTGAACTTGTTTGCCATCACAGCCCTGAAACATTTATTACTTATATTTAGTAGAGATACAAGAAATTAAAATATGCATTGCTCTTCTGTTCTATTTTTGTTAAAATGTCGTAAATGTATGGTAATGCAACAACATAAATCGTATGCACATTCACATTAAGCAATAACCCAAATCAATATCAAATTCATGATAAAAAGGCTATCAAACTGATCTCTGTTTGACTCTTTAAACTGATCTTTGTTACCTCTTGAGTCCAACTCCAAGTCTTCGAAACGATGCACATTAGCAGATGCTACACTTAAGGTGCGCACTAGAAATCTAAAAATAGTAACAAATGTATATTCCAATAATAAAATATAAAAATTCCTGTTCTAATAAAGTCATCGTGAAGATTCATCAAACAACTGAATTCAGCAGATATAGATCTCTAGTGAGACGATGTTAAGCGAGACAACAATAACACATATTTCCTCATTTGACTTTAAACAACAGTATAAGTCAACTAAGCCTGGATCAAGGAATCACAGCATAAACGATGTAGTAGGTTAACCAACGAAGGGCCAAAGACGGGCAAAATTACGAACAAACTTCAGAAAGCCCCAATTTATGACTGTATATAGTAATTAAACTCTCAAATCAAGTATAAGAATGCTTCAAATGTAAGGAAACACTAAAAAGTTGATACTCTGACAGGCAATAAAGATTATGAGGCTGAAACAGCACTGAATAGCTACACTTTAGTGCAGGAAAGAAAGGGTTCGCAGAAACGATTTAATTACAAGATCAAAGTTTCATTACATCAGAACATAAATCCTTAATAAATCGAAACCAGGCTTCATTTTCATAAAGTTCATTAATTTAACCAAAAAAAAAAAGCAATTAACTAATTTAAAGAATACGCTAAATTCTGAAATATTCTTTTAATTTAACATTGAATGAAAACTAAATCTCGTACCAAAAACATCAGTTGATGCGAACACTGATTCAACGATNAACTGATTTAAAGAATACGCTAAATTCTGAAATATTCTTTTAATTTAACATTGAATGAAAACTAAATCTCGTACCAAAAACATCAGTTGATGCGAACACTGATTCAACGATCCGGAAAGCCTGTATCTTTATGCTTTTCTTTCACTGCAAACCCACTGAAAAAATTCTAAAAGAGCAAAGGTTAACAATAGATGGGATCATAAAAATTCTCTCTCAATGGAAGAGTGAAATATATATATATCAGAGGTTTGTCCTTGCGTATACAGATCGAGTATGCACCTCTCTCTCTCCGTCTGAAAAATATCGTACTCTTACCCAAGCAAACCTTTGTTTTGTTATTAAAAAGTAGGGTAATTAGTATGTACGAGGTTACTTTTCATTATCATCGTGAAAAAAAAGTTAAATCTTTTATTTTATTTTTTTACATTTTTATTCCTTTTTTTTTTTTTTTTACTTTTATCTTACTAAATCAATGACCTGTTCATTTTGATTGAGTAAATTCCAAAAAAAAAATAGTGTACATCTAACATTATTTTTATTACAATTGACCACCACGACCCCAATTCGACCTGTACATCTTAGCTAAAGATTGTCTGTGTGCCCCTCGGGACATAGCTCAGTGGTGCAAAAGACAAAAGTGTGGTAGTATCTGCTGAGCTGGCAGCC